>VXCM01002520.1:36276-106775 GCA_014773175.1 Lucifuga dentata
GAGAAAGAGAGAGAGAGAGAGAGAGAGAGAGAGCATTTCAAGAAAACTCAGTGGTCAGTTTAGCAACTTATATAATTATGTCTGGCTGCACGTACTGTAGCTTGTTCAGCCTTCTATATTTAATGGTTTTCTCTCTCACGAGTGTAGGTTTCATACTGTAGATTTAAACAAAACTTCTGCTCCTGAAGCTAATTACTTTAAGGCAAAATGTCAAAACCTAGACTATGAATAGCTTAACTCAGAGATAACTCTGTGAATTATTTCTTTTTGGTAAATAAGTGAGTAAATGGGGCTTTTTGATGTAATGAGCATAGCGCCTATGGACGGTAAGTCTGAACTTATGTCTTAATTATGACAGCAGAAACTAAATAACAAATTAGTGCTCCACATGCCTGTCAGCAGTGCACTTAATAACTTGGTGTGCCTCTGATTAGTCTTTGCCAGCACTTTTTTTTTTTTTTAAACTTTTATTTATTTATTTGAACCTGATGACTCTTTCACCACTTCACATTCACAAGTTCAGGATGGCCACATCTAAGCTATTAGTTGGCCAGCACACAGCAGCAACCACAGTAAATATCTCCACTGGAGAAGTTTAGAGCTGATTGCTTTGCTCAGGGGGCAACATGCACTAATTTCTAGGGATGAGAGAACACTATTATTCTGCATACCTGTGTGTTCAAATAAAACAGCAAGTTGGATATGTAGTCTTGATGCTGGGTAGGTATTAAAACTTATTGGCAGGAAAAACCTCTTCACCTGGGATAGAACAAATTGTTTTTAATGGTAGCTTGACTTTTATAGATGTGTTGTAATATCATTATTGAAACAACAGAAGAACGATTATTGTTTCTCTCTCACTGGCCTTTTCACAAACAAATAAACATCATCTGTCCCCGTCAGCAACTCCATTTTATAAGGTCAACCCACAGCTTGACTTTTATCGACCATATATATATATATATAGATATATACACACTGTATATATATACTGTATATATATATATATTTATTTATTTATACACACACAGTTGCAAGAAAAAGTATGTGAACCCTTTGAAATTTCCTAGTGTTCTGCATGAATTGGTCATACAATGTGATCTGATCTGCATCTAAGTCACAAGTATAGACAAACACAATGTGCTTAACCTAATACCACACAAACAATATTTCATGTCTTTACTGAACACAGCCATTAAACATTCATAGTGCTGCTGGAAAAAGTAAATGAACCCTTAGGCTAATGACTCCAAAAAGAGCTAATTGGAGTCAGGAGTTAGCAAACCTGAAGTCCAATCAATGAAACAAGATTTGAGCCAGGTGTAGAGCTACTTTGACTTATAAAAAACACTCAAACTTTTTAAGTTTGCTATTCACAAGAAGCATCTGCTGATGTGAACCATGCCTCGGGAAAAAAAGAGATCTCCGAAGACCTTCGACCAAGAATTGTTGATTTGCATAAGACTGGAAGGGGTTACAAAGTAATCTCAAAGACTTTAGGTATTCACCAGTCCACATTTAGACAAATTGTCCACACATGGAGACAATTTAGTACTGTGGCTACTCTCCCTAGAAGTGGGCACCCAGCCAAGTTGACTCCAAAGGCACAACGCAGAATGCTCAGTGAGGTAAAAAAGAACCCTAGAGTAACAGCTAAAGGCTTTAAGGAATCATTGGAACAGGTTAACATCTCTGTTCATGAGTCTACCACATGCAAAAAATTGAACAGGCATGGTGTCCATAGCAGGACACCACGGAGGAAGCCACTGCTTTCCAAAAAAATTATCACTGCATGCCTGAAGTTTGCCAAAGAGCACCTTGACCCTCCACAACACTACTGGGAAAATGTTTTGTGGACTGATGAAACTAAGGTTGAATTGTTGGGGAAGAACATGCAGCACTACATATGGCGTAAAAAGGGCACCGCATACCATACCAACATGAGAACATCATCCCCACGTTAAAGTACGGTGGAGGGAGCATCATGATTTGGGGCTGCTTTGCTGCCTCAGGGCCTGGACTGCTTGCCATCATCGAGGGGAAAGTGAATTCCCAAGTTTATCAAGGTATCGTACAGGATAATGTCAGGGTGGCTGTCTGCCAGCTGAAGCTCAGTAGAAGTTGGGTGATGCAGTAGGACAATGACCCTAAACATTAAAGTAAATCTACTACAGAATGCTTCAAAAAAAGAAAATTCATCTTTTGGAGTGGTCCAGTCAGAGCCCAGACCTGAATCCAATAGAGATGCTGTGGAATGACCTAAAGAGAGCTGTTCACACCAGACATCCTAAGAATATGGCTGAGCTGAAGCAGTTCTGTAAGGAAGAATGGTCCAAAATTCCTCCTGAACGTTGTGCAGGTCTGATCAACAGCTACCGAAAGCGCTTGGTTTAGGTTATTGCTGCCAAAGGAGGTTCAACCAGTTATTAAATCCAGGATTCACTTACTTTTTCCAGCAGCACTGTGAATGTTTAATGGCTATGTTCAATAAAGACATGAAATATTATAATTGTTTGTGTGGTATTAGGTTAAGCACATTGTGTTTGTCTATACTTGTGATTTAGATGCAGATCAGATCACATTTTATGACCAATTAATACACTAAATTTAAATCACCAAATTTAAATCCCCTAAACAGCACAACTCAGTTTTCTAGAAGTAAACTTCACACAGAAAGGAACTGTTTATGAGACTCAAATGTTCTGATTACTTAAGTGTATCACATTGAATATTCTTGTACACTCATTCTAAAATTGCAATTTTGTGTCTGTGCTGTTAGATGCTTCTGTCAGGAAGAGACAAAGAAATTCAACTGATTGCACATAATCCATATATTTCACTTTATGCTCATTAGATCTGGTCGATAGATATCAGCTTACAATTTGGAAGAACCACACACAGAATCCTAATCAGACATGTATGGAGATGTGAAAAATCCTTCTGGGGATCTTTTGTTTCGATACAAATATCATCAAGACATGGCTCATAGTTCTGCTGTGTGTGGATTTGTGAGTCCCAGTATCCTAACTGTCCCATTTCTGATTTTCTACTCTCTGGTAACTCAAGTTTTACTCAAATTTATGATTTAAAAACAACTGCAAAATGATATGAAAAAGCAAATTTTCAACTTGCAGTTGAATTGACAGATTTCCAATTCATTTTTGACAGACTTCTCAATTTACTCAGACAATAAGTCTGTGGTTAACACACAAGTTTCACTGTTTCTTCATTAGTTACACTTATTAATGCCTAAACTGTGATTTTTTATTTTTTATTTCTTGGTCAAATGTTTTAAAAGGTATACAAATTGCATGTGTCTAATTCCATTGTTAGTAACAGAGCTTTTTTTCTTCTCAAACTGAAGAGTCAGTGTGTAAACTTCCAGCTTGGCCAACAAAAAGACATAATTGTTCCAGCACTCCATAGACCAGTGTTTCTGCATGTTGTCGCCCATTTATTACAAATCATATAAACTTTAAACTACTGCCGCGTATTTTCCATTAGATTTTAAATGTGTTTTTGCTACATTACAGACAATTTCTGGTTCATTTATAGTGAAAAAAATTGGGTATATCTTTGATGAAAATGGTATTGCAGCTGTGTTAATGCCAATTTTGGGCCGACACAAAATTGGATGCCTAACGCTTTTACTTATTTGTATGCATAAACCGTCATATGCATAAACCGTCATTGCAGGATTTCAGGTTAATGGGTTAACTTCATGACTAAAAATCTGAATTGAACAGAACGGGCTTTAAGTGTGGACATTATTTAAAAGTCACAAGAAAGTGACATTTTCATTTTTGTACAAGACATAATTCTTTCTGTTCAAAAGCTTAGAAAATGTTACATAGATTAAGTCAAGTGGTCACAAATACTTAATTTAGAAGAACCAAAAATTTAATCTTCTCATATGATAATCTTCTTACCTGTGTCACTTTTTTTTTTAGTTGTGTGTCCTGTTTTAAGTGGGANCTCATATGATAATCTTCTTACCTGTGTCACTTTTTTTTTTAGTTGTGTGTCCTGTTTTAAGTGGGAGTTGGAGTGCAGGAGGATAAACTGAGTTGTGAAATCTGGACGGTGAACATTTTTGTAAAAATATGCTACTGCATATTCACAATACCTGGAACATCATAAATTAAGAGGTACTATTCTTTAAACAGAATGATAGTCATCTCATTTTTACAGTAACATAATATTGGACCATCGATCTTCTAGCTATATTTTAGGCACAGCACGCTCATGCTGGAGGTGGATTCATTTAGATTACAGTTTGAGGCAAAGTACTTCTTTTCTCATGCAGGTTCACCTGTTCACTTGTCTGGCTCATTTCTCCCAGCAAGATCAGCGCAGTGCCAGAAGCTGCAGGTCTACCACCATCTGCCACATACAGGCTGGCTGAGGGCATTCTGCTGGTGTGCGCGTGCGTGTGTGTATGTGTGTGTGTATAGGACAACTCTGTTATCATTAATGAAACAGATGCAAAGTGTTGCTTTAGTAGTTTGTATTTATGGACAGTTTGTGCTTCCCTGCTGGCGTGGGAGACAGAATTTGAATGATGCAACCCAAGCAGTGTATAAATGATGTGTTTGTGTGTTTGTGTGAAAGAGAGAGGGGAGGAGATAGAGGCAGGGGAGGTTATGTTACTGCTGTGGCAGATTGATGTGAAAAGCAGAGAAGCATCCCCGCCNAGAGGCAGGGGAGGTTATGTTACTGCTGTGGCAGATTGATGTGAAAAGCAGAGAAGCATCCCCGCCTCTGCACAGGGTAAACAATGATGAGACCAGCTAATGAAGGTTTGTGTATATGTGTGTGTGCGTGTGTTTGATGGCATCTAATGCATCACATCCATGAATGTCCATGCACGACAACATGTGTAAGTGTGTAAATATCTGCATGAGTGTCGGAGGGGATGGTACTATAGATCCAGAGGAAGAGTGGAATCATCTTTCTTCACCATCTGTCCCTCTCTATTTGTGTCCTTGTATTTATCTACATGAGCCATCATTCATCTATATATCCATCCATCCATCCATCCATCCATCCATCCATCCATCCATCCATCCATCCATCCACCATTTCTTGAAATATGAACATGCACCACAGTCCTGCTCTTGTAAACATATATCACGATTTCTCTTCTCAGTAAATAATGCAGTAAAATTTGACAGACCGCCTCTTGTTAAGCTCACTGGCTGACTGAATATCTGCTGACTGGCTGACTGACATTAGGCGTGACTGGTGGGCAGCTTTAATGGCCCTACTTTACGTCATGGCTGTATGGCCTTGTGAAAACAGGATGTCCAAAGTGGCCTTCTCAAATGGCTGACTGTCCTGCGTGGCTGCATAGCTTTACAGAGAAAATCTGTTAAGCTGTAAAAAAGAAAAAGGCCAGCTAAGCTTCTGGCTCTGTGGCTAAGAGCCAAATTGTGATTCTCAGTGATAAGAGTTTGCATCTTTCTGTGTTTATAAGACAAAACAGTGCAAGATTTTGTTATTTTACACACCGAAAGAGGAATGGAATTCCCTACCAAGGAAGGTTGGGAAAATGCTTTCTAACAGCGGTTCTCTAAAATTGGGAAAACCGACACATAAATTCCAGAGAAATCTAAGATGAATGGGCAGGGTAAAGGGGAAGGGAATGAGGACCAGCCTCCCGCTAAATGGCCTGCTGGGATCTCCCCAGACTGAATCAAACTTAGAAATCAATTCTGTTGAAGAGGCCGTCTGAAGTGGGGGCAATCCAGCAGCACTATCCTTTCTTGTCCTCCTCTATTGCTCAGACTATCATTGCTACTCCAAACATGTTCCGGTCCCTTCTTCCAAAACTGCTGCCAGCACTGCTGTTTTAATGGCAAATGCTATTTTGAAGACACTTGCCAACATTGCACATAAATAACCATCTGATCTTCACAGCTGCCACTCATTGGTTTGAGGACACTCAGATGTGAGATGAGCCAAATGCCCCTCCACCACAGTCATTTGGCATTATTTATAATGGCATTTCAATTAAAATAAGTGCAACGAGTGAAAGGGGATGAGGGAACAAGTGGTGGAAGACCACAGGAAGAATAATAAAAACAGTCATGAATCAAAGATCAACAACTTTAAGTGATGTTTATCATGAGAACAGGAGAAATTTTAGGGTGTTTTTCAGGTGAATCAACAGGAAAATAAAATGGAGCACAACATCCAGCAGCCCAATGAGTGTGTTTATGTAAAGGTATAGGCATGTGTGCATGTACATTCAATACCTGAAAATCCACTATCTTCTCTTCGAAGACTGTAATTTACAAACAAGTAAGGGGGATCCTGTGCCATGTGACAACAGTTGATGGCTTTGTGCCTTTTATGCCGACATAAGCTTTCTAAGAGCTTGATGCTGAGTGCGTGTTTCTTCTCTTGCCAAAAAAGTATTGTTTTGTGAAAGAGCAATTTAAATGCATTGATATGTAACTTTGATCAACATCTATCCAAGAATGTTTAAAAAAAAGATTTGGAAAGAAACAAATCTTATTGAGTGCAATGTGGCTGCGAAATAAAAGCAGGGTGTGATCTTGGTTTATATTGTAAAGGCAAACGTCCTTTAAAGGTCTTTTTTGTACAGTTCTCCACTTTGGTATATTGTATGTAAGTACAAGCACACACATACATACAAATAAGTTTCATTACAAGCATTGAGGGCTCTCACATAATATGAATAGGTTGGAGTGGCTCCATTTACAGATATTGTAGTTTGTAGACAAAAAATACATCGTTTCTAAGGCTGGTTCAAGGCTAAGTTGCACTCACCCATTATTTTCTAGATGGATGGCTTTTGTGCTTTTTGTATGTTCAGAAAACTTATTCTTCGTTTTCACAAAATGGTACAGCTCCATCTAAAATGCAGTCTGCAATCAGCTGGGGTAGGGTCAAAACATATTAAAGCTCAAATCTGTAAAATGAATATATCATATCTACTTGTATGGCACTCAAATGGCACTCCATACTCTGGTATTGATCAATTTTGATAAGATTTTTAGGGTTGCATTCCCTCTACAATGCCATTGCCATCTAACTTTTATCTCTGGGACTAGATAAGTTCTGACATGGGGGTCACCATTGTTGGCAAGTAAAGCTGAACATTAGATTCTCAATCCTAAGCATGAATCTACACCAATGAGGTGTTATAGATTTTTTTCAGTGATAGCGATGTTTTTCCTCTATTCTCTTTCTTTGCCACTGCCTCAGCCTCTCTGTGGAACTCTGCATGGTGACAGTGGCTACATCCACAGTGGTGCAAAACAAGCTTGTCCCTTCATGTGATTGCAAAATCCCTTTGCTTTCACGCAGAGTTTACATGAGAATTTCAAGTATTAACATGAATATTTCATTGAATCTCTTATGGACACTGTCCAAGTGCAAATCCAAGTTCATAAAAACATCATCACGTTTTCATTTGAGTTTCTCATTAATCAATTAGATTCAATTTGTGTTTTTGGAAGCTAAATATCACTTTTACCTTCTCCTGTAATCCTTCTGTTCCTGTTAAAGGCCCATACTGGTGGTTTTGCAGGTTTGAGCTCAGTATATACTGACAGCCATTTCCCAAAACATACTATTGGTGTGGTAAATATTAGAAACATTTTTCCTACCGTCCAGACTGCCCTTGGTTTCATTTCATTCCAGTACACCATAAAAATCAACCTGTAGAGACTTGAAGTGTGCTTGAGATAAGTAACCTATCACAGCAAATATGACATCTATGAAGTTATTTTTGTCAAAGTAACTTTATTTAATTGGTCCAACATAAAACTGCACGGAAGAAAATGTGTGTCTCCGCCAGGGAGTATAGTCCCAGGAGAAGACTACTTTTTCAGAGAAATTAAAAACAACTGTCACTTCTACATTTGGATGTATGTGTTGGCAGGCAAATCACTGAATTTAACATGGGTGTATCCACTGAACTTTTGATTTTGAAAGATTAGAGTATTTGGCAAAATATCAGGAAACTAAAAATATGGTTTTAGGTTTTGGAAATTGATTGCCAGTAATGTAATGTGTATGCAGTTAGTGTTTATTTGGCTTAAACATGCAAACCGTGTGGTCCTTTAAAAACTGATAGCAATGGGAGTGTAAACAGGAAAACAGGAAACAACCTTTATACTGTGCGCTAACACATGAGTAATCACTGATGTCTTCCTTGTAGACATTCACGCAAACAGTATCGGGTCATGTTTACCTAAAGGCCACAAATAGCTGCAGGGGCGTGCTGAGAGGTCTATCATGTTTGTGAGGTCATGATAAGGGGCGGACTGCTGGAGGGCTGTTTGGAAGATTAAAAAGGTCATGAACGCAGGAAGAATAAGAGCCGCATGTTACACCGAGTGAGGTGTCTCTCTCTGTTCTCTCTCAAACACACACATACAATATGTCACGCAAATCAGTAATTAAAGTCAGATCTTGTGACAGTAATTGCTGGCTTGCTAATGTTTGTGAATCTTTTTGGCAAATTGAAATTCATGCAGCAGCAGCAGCAAGGAATCATGATCAGAAATCACATTACTGCGCCTTTGGAGAGAATACGCATTTTACACAGAACCAAAATGGACAGAAAAGGTGTGGCTGGGTGTATTGTAGTTTGCATCATGTCAGTTTTTTTGTTTATCGTGACATTTCGCTTTGCCTCTCAGTGACACATCTGCTCTGCGTAATCAGGTATTTACTGAGGCACATGTTATTGGACTCCCACCTGTTCAATACTAGACAGGGAGAGTCTGACAAAGGCTGTGATGAATCATGGTCTCAGCTGGACGTCTCCTTGGCCTGTTCACTGGCACTGTTCAACACACTGACCAGCAGCAAACTTTATACAAAGAAACAAGGACCTATAAATCATGACTTCCTTGAGGGGCAAATAAGCAGACCGCTCCATCTTTCCCAGTGTCGCTGAACCAACTTACTGTTTAATCTTTGTGTATCTTGAAAGCAAATGTTGCTTGACAATGTCTTTTTCTTGGTTTATTCAGGCATAACTTATTTCTTGCAGAATTTTTATTTATTTTTTATTTAACCTTTATTTAACCAGGAAGGCCACTTGAGATTTAGAATCTCTTTTGCAAGGGAGACCTGGCCAAGCCAGCAAAAAGATAACAAAAATGAAGATAAAATTACATGTATAATAAAAAGAGACATTTAAAAGTACAAAAAAACGCATAAATAAAAACAAATTGAAGGAAATTCCATGACAGTAAATTAAGAAAAGCAGGAGCTAGATGGATCGAGTCACAATATCTCTTACAATTAATCTGAATTCAGACAGTTGGATAAGAGTTTCATTTTTAGGTCTTTTTGGAGACAAATCCAACTAGTCAGGGCAGATGCCATAAAAGATCTCTTATCACTCTTGGTACATGTTTTGGGAATAACCAATTATTAAAAAATCATCTGACTTCAGGCAATGAGGACCTTGAAATTTCTCTTTTGGATATATCTGCTTCTGAAATATCACTTCAAAATTAAGATAACCATCCAGACCTGAAAGAAGTGGGCTAAAAACAGGCTGACTAACCCTTAAAATGTAGGAAAAACAGGCTACGCTATGAAGCAGGAAGTAAACGGGAAGGCATCATCAGTAAATTGAGCTGTACATTATTCAGGTTACTATAATGTAAAGTCGTGCTCAGTGAAGTCTGTCTGTGCATCTTTGACAATTACTGGACCCAGACTGGATCAATGACTCATTAGTACTGACTCAGTGAACTTAGAAACACTTCAGAACTCATAAAGGCCGTCAGTCTTGAGGGCCGACATCACTGAGAGGAGCTGAACAGATTGAACCTGTTTCATCTAATTAAACAGCAAACTGAAATGCAATTTCTTTTGCAGCCAGGACTCATCTATGTATAGTGCGTGAGCTGTTCAAATTGTGCTTCCATGTGGCTTCTGCAAAATTCAACAAGCTAGATCACATTTGAATTTCAAACTAGTGTTTATAGAGGGAGTTCTGCCACTACACAGCAACATCACATTTGAATTAACACAACAGCTTTTGTGGCCCTCAGAAATGCTGTCAAAGTGCCCTTAAAGGACCATACCGGGCGATCGTGCATGCTTGAGTCCAATAGATACTCATATACACACATTACATTACTGCCAACCATTTTCAAAAGCATACTGCAGGAGTGGTACATTTTTGTATTTGTTTTTCCAGACTGCCATTGGTTTCAGTTTATTCCAATACAGTATAAAATCAACGAGTAGAGGCTTGAAACATGCTTGAGGTAGGTAATCCAGCACAGTGAACTACACATCATTATTATTTTTGGTCAAAGTACTTCATTTAACAGATCCTACATGGAGCTACACAGAAGAAAATGTGTGCCTCTGCCAGACCCAGGAAAAAATATCGAAAATTGAATAAGATGTGCGTATCACCTAAAAGTTTGATGTTTGAAAGATTAGGGGATGTGGCAAAATAACATGCAAACTAAAATACAATTTTATGCTTTGGAAAATGGTTGGCAGTAACATAATGGTATTCAGGTAGTATTTATTGGGCTCAAACATGTAAAACCACCAATATGGTCCTTTAAGGCCGGACTGTACTTTATTACTGACATAGATGCATTTCACAGCGTTTGCTGTACTTACTTGAACAAGAGGACAAAACTCAGAAAGCTAGAACATGGTTTGTGAAACTGCAACGCTGCTTTTTTCCCTTTAGATTGTTTTCTGGGCTTTCACAAATCTCTCTCACAGGTACTTCTGCCGGCACACATTTTCATCTCTTCCCGTAGCCTGAGTGATTTTTCTCTTGCATAAATGCATTTGGCTGTCTTTACTGTATATTCTTAAGCATTTGTTCACATACCAACAGATCTTGTCACACAACCTCTCCTGTCCAGGCGTTTGCATGTATGGCTGACAAAAGTGACTTCATGCAGATCTTTGTGGCTCCATGAAAACTGGCCTAATGTGTCAGCTAAACTTCTAAAATTAAAAAAAAAAAAAAATACAGCAATCTCTGACATAGCAAAATTAATGGTTTGTCTCTACCAGTAGGGCTGGATGATATAAACGATATATAATCGCATTGCGATATAAAAAAAAACAAACTTCTATATAAAAATGGGGACATCAATATAAAGTCGATGGAAAATAGTGCTTGAATATAGTAAGTTAATGACGACTCAAACGGCCAAAAGCTTGTCAGAACTGGAACAAACTTGCCAATCTAGGGGCAGTGTCATAATAACAGCCCGCCCACTTCCTCAAAGCGGTGTTCTGCTTTGAGGCAGCATTCTGCTAAATGGGGGTGAACACACTGCAGCCCATGTGGTGATATGTGAGCAAAAGTCAGACAAAGATGTCAGAAAGTGATGAAACTCCAGAGGAAAAAAAAAATCAAATGACGAAGAAAGTAACAGTTCAACAGCCGTTACTGTCCCCAACAAAGTGGATGTTATGGATAAGCAAGGTAAAAAAAAAAAAAAAAAANAAAAAAAAAAAAAAAAATGTCAGTGGTGTGGCATCATTTTGGTTATTTAAAGTCTGACACAAAACAAAGTGGTGAAGTTCACTGTAAAATTTGCCAGAAACCAGTGCTGATGAAGCACGGCTCCCCACCTGATAGAGTTTTCAGCACAGGAGGAATGCTACCTGTGGCTCCACTCCGAAACCTGAGACAGTAGACAGGCTTGTCTTTCTTGCTTGTAATTTGTAGAGAAATTCCTTTGCTTCAAGCATGTGAATTAAAGACTTAATTCAATTTTTATTTGACAAATGCAAAACAAGGTTTAATAATTTTTATTATTCATTTTGCACAGTAGATATAAATGCTGCCCTCACTGCCCAGAAATAAGAGCTGCTTTTATTCACCTACACTGCTTGAAGATTTTTGTACGACAAATTATTTTTATGTGGACAATATTTTGGATTGCTGTTTATTTAATTTGGATTGATTTATTAAGGATGACTGCAATTTGCAGTTTTTCAGTTCATCCAATTGTTGGTTATTTTTTATGTTCAGAACATGCATAGAGAAAATGTTAAAATAAATCTTAAGTTCAAGTGACTTGAAATGCAGCAGAATCTTTGCCATGATTTATACTGTGATATACAGTATATCAGTATCAATCAATATAAAAAAATATATTGTGATCCATTCATCCATTTTCTAAACCCGTTTGTCCTGTTGAGGGTCACGGGGGGGCTGGAGCCTATCCCAGCAGTCATAGGGCGAGAGGCGGGGTACACCCTGGACAGATTGCCAATCTATCGCAGGGCTGACACAGAGACAAAGGTCCTTTTTGTGCGGAGTGTGCATGTTCTGCCCGTGTCTGCGTGGGTTCCCTCCAGGTACTCCGGCTTCCTCCAAAGACATGCAGGTCAGGTGAATTGGAAACTCTAAATTGCCTGTAGGTGTGAATGAGAATATATTGTGATAAAAAAAATAATAATAATGATAATTCATACTGTCCAGCCCTAGCTACCAGGATCAGTATGATTCTCACTTGAGAAGATTTAATTCTTAGATTAACTTGTATCTGCTCGTAGTACAAGAAGAATCCCCCTCATATTTATTACATTCCAGAATGAACATTTCTCTTGAAGCAGCAGAAACACCTGTGGCATTTTTATGCCAGGTCTGGCCCTGCACAGGTAATGTTAGACATAAAAGTGTTTGTTTCATTCAGACAATTAACACCAGGTACAGACCTTAGGGTTGACCAACAAACCATTTAAAATTGGTGAATCATATCTTTGTGGGGACAAGATTTGATTAAAACACCACATTTGCATTCAGTATGACTGTTCCATTCATTGTGACTAAACAATCACGAGTGTGTGAGGAGAAAAAAGCAAACACTATGAAATAGCTGAATTTATCTGCCAAGAAATCTCTATGAAGTGCAGCCAGAAGGATGTTGTTCCCAAAAAACTGGCCTTCCTCCCCCGAGTCTCCACTTCCATCATAATGAGGCGCCAAGTGAACACTACGTCCAAGCCTAGCATTCTGGGAAATACACCCACACGGAGGGGCTCAGAGGTCAATTCACTTACAGAGCTGAAGCACCCTGAGAGGATCCAGCAGAGGTGAGCCAGAGACACACAGACCCATGTCTTTAAATGACTGCCTGAAGGGGAACATGAAACCAACACAAGCCAAGCTGAAATGGAAGTGGAACAGATGGGAAGAGAAACTCAGGCTGCATGATATTTCAAGTATGTACACACACATAGACACACACATAAATGCACAGCAATGCAGTTTTCAATAGGGCTCCTATTCATCCACATAAATGATGCAGACCTTAATGTTTGTCTCTCCCAACAGATGAGGACTAAAGGGACTGACTAAAACAATTGAAGGATCCAGCAATATTAGCCAATCAGAGCTCTCTCTGGGTAAGATTTTTCAGTCTATCCTGTTATCTCTCCTCTGTTCCTCTCTCAGCTTTGCCTCCTGGTCTCCTCTTTGATTCTAAACTGATTACGCTCCTGGTTTTCCTTTCTTCTGATCCATTTCTCACCTGCTCTGTGCTATCTGATTCTCCTCTCCTCTCCTCTCCTCTCCTCTCCTCTGTCTGCTTAAGTTCTCCACAGAGAACAGATCATTCATTACTTTGGCAGGAAACAATCTACTGAGGGTCTTATTTAATGAATCTATCAGAGACAGACAGACACAAACAGACACACGCGTGCACACACACACACACACACACACAGACCACAGCATGCATATGCACATAGACAGATGCTGGAATTAGCTCAGCAAAATTCAGATTGCTCTCGATTAAAACAATGTTTCTCTATTCTCTCTCTCTCTCTCTCTCTCTCTCTCACACACACACACACACACACACACACACACAAGCAGGCATGCACACTTCTTGTAATTAAAACATTAGACCATTTCATTATTAGGAAGGCAAAATGTGTACAGAGATGATAGGGCCCTCAGGAAGTTTCCTCACATAAAACTTAAGAAAAAGTAATCGTCCCTCCTCTCCTCTCTCCAAATTTACAACACCAATGCATGACAGCACTTCCTCTCCTGAAATGTCAGTTTGGGATTGTTGACGCAGAGTTTTATGGTATTCAAAATGGCACAAGACATAGTGGGTCCTTAATCAAATGGTACAGAAAAGCAATTCTCTCCAAGGTGACCTGTGTTGCTTTGCACCAAGAAACAGTAATGAGCATTTTAAAGCCAAAGCAGGGGAGGACAGGTAACCCCCGTTCATCACTTCAGCTCTGTATCCATCAGCATCTCAAGACAACATTCATCTCAGGCTCCAAAGGAAGGAAGGAAGGAAGAAAGAAAGAAAGAAAGAAAGAAAGAAAGAAAGAAAGAAAGAAAGAAAGCCATCTTTGAAAGGAAACTTAAATTTGTCATGTGCAGCCATACAAGTATAACAATGGTGAAATGCTTTTTTCTGGTAGGTTCCCAGCTTCTTATATATAAAAAAAATATATTGCCCCAGCTTAAGTATAAAAGAAAATATATGATAAAATAAAACAAAATAAAAAATAAGGATAAGGCAACAAGAGCAGAATTAAAAATCTATAATTCTTAATTTTGCTCTTGTTGCCTTATCCTCGACTTCCATAAACAACTTCAAATTAAACTACACACTCTGAGATGTATCTGCCTGAAATAATACACACATATTTCTTCTACATTCACACGTTTCAATTTTCTTGGTTCCATCCATACACAGTTGACAGCAAAAACGCAAAAAACTCAAACTGGAATGAGCCTGAGGTTGTTTACTGAGTAAACACAGACACAAAGTGAATCTCCTGTCTTAAAGAATAATAGTCATTAGTTAGCCAAGAAATAACCCAATCTCACCGAGCTGCCTTCAAGCCTGTTTTGATGAATACAACACTGATGCTAAACCGCCGCGCCGACGCCAATGCAATAATCATCGGGGAGCTCTTTCACAGATAGCAGATGAACATGACCTAGAATCTTTGGGATCCATTTGTCTTTGCTCCCCTCTCCCTCGCTCACTGCTGAAACCTTATTGAATAAATGCTAAGACAACCTGGGAACAGATGACACATTGCAGTCTACATAGCAGAGCCTTAATTGAAGCCTATTTATCACTTAGGATAGCTGAGCTGCCAACGAGAGGGGATGAAGAGGAGAGGTGGAGGTAAGAAAGCAATGACCAAAGTGTGAAATTAAAGCAACTCTGAATGAAGCAGGAGTGGGTGCTGTAATAACAGCTTTATTAGAGTGCAAGTGTGAGATTTAACAGCGATGATCTTTAATTAATGAAGATGAATTGTGTTATACACTGAGGTACCACTTCATTAGGTTCACGTACATAATCTACTGCATCCACTATAAATAACCCTGCACTTAATCCTCTTTGTGAAGGTTTTAATTTGATTCAACTCTAGATAGTTTTCCTATATACTAATTTAGTACAATGTTTTTTTTGTTGAACTGCATTATGTTGAAAGGTGTTTCTGATAGTCAACAGTCTCATCAATAGAAATGTAGGCGGGCAAACTATCAGAAACACCTCTTACTATATACAAACCAACTCCACCAAAAAAGATGGCTCCAAAACTTACTACAGACTTGAGTCATGACAACAAGAAGTGACATTCAAGCTTCATTAAGGTAGGAAGTAATGCAAGCACACTGTATTAAATTGCTTGTGACTTAAAAAAAAAATGTTTATTTTGTGACGCTATTTTCAGCAGAAATTAAACTGGCAGCAGAGAGACAGAACAGACGCCTTGCATTTGTCAAGAATTACTGATCAGACTTAAAGGACTTAAGGGAACACATTATGCTTTTTGTTAGTGTCCTGAATTTTTCTATATTGCTGAGAGTAGGTATTGAACATTGTCAAGGTTGCAAAACTTTAGATTTGAGCCAGTAGAAGTCAGACAAACACATACAGGTCTTGAACTGACCTGAAAGATTTGCTTTTGATTACACACCTGGTGAGACACACCCACAAAATATTAGGCTATTGAGCGAGTGTTTGGTCATCAGGCCAATCAGAACAGAAGAGAGAAAAAAAGAGGCAGTACCTAAAATGGCTTGTTTTCACTCAGTGTGCACAGCGATATTGCAGCAACAGAATGTAGACGTGGATCAATGTTTGTTTTGCACTTTAGAGGTTTCAAAATTGACACGTTAATGAAAATGAGAACTAGGAAATATTTGTAAGATGTTCCCTTTAATGGAATGATGCACTTTAGCACTGTTGTGTCATTCTGAAAATACACTCTTGCCTCAGAGGCACGATGAGACATATTTGTTGCTATTTGACCTACAGCTGCACTGAGTCATTCTGCACATGGGAGGGTAATGTATTAAAGTTGAAGTGTTTGCTGTTGTGGAGCATGCATGTTTTAAGTGTACAACATATACGTATTTGTGTGCATGTGTGGGGTGAGCTGATACGTGTCTGCATACTGGCATGTGTGTGTATATGTATTCTGCTGGAGTGTGCCTTATGACATCGTCCTAGAGTGTAATTAATCAGGCTAGCCAGGCAGCACATCAATCACGGTCTGTGACACGGGCATACATACATAGATACAGATACACATACACATACACACACAGACACACACACACACAAACACACCAAAACCTCTCATTAGCAGACGGTCCTATGGCCAACCAATCAAGACAGGGAGTGAATACACCTGTCCAAGATTCAAGATTCAAGGTTCAAGAAGGTGCAAGCAAATCTCTCCTTATCTGGTTGTCAGCCATTCTATCTCTGTCTGGATGCACCTGTCCAGATTTGTAAGAAATATGTTGACGAAATGATTTTTGTAACTTTTCGTTGATTGTGCACCGTGCAAAAATCTCGTGGCTGGAGTTGCTGCACTTGCTGTCAAAGAGGCAGGTGTAAAAATAAGCTGAAAGTTGCTATTGGTGTGTGCCTTTCCCTCGCTGGTAGCTGAAATGAAGATTTTCTAATGCTGAGCAGACTGAATCAGTGCATACACTGGGGCTTGTTTGCATGTGTGTGAGACATAGATAGAAGGAGAGTGAGCAGAAGACAGAGAGGGAGAGGAGGAAAATCAGGGACACGCAGAGTGAAGGAATGAGCAAACAGCCGAGTGAATGCCCGGCACTGAGGCATATGGCGGTGATGGGGATAATAACCAGCAGCGGGCCACCACAGAGCCAACAAACTGTGGCTGGCAGGCTGGTTGGGTAGCCAACTCTGGGCTGACAGAGGAAGCAGCCATTGGACTTTATCTGTTGTTTGTGTGGATGTTTCAGAGCATAACTGGCAGGACAAAATGGCGAGACTGCAATAAATCTACGGCAAGCCAGACAATAGTGGACCCAGCAAGCTAATGATGGTTGGGCTTAATGTGCTGTCTCTGTTTTTTAGACTTGATCACTGGTTCTGGAGACAATGGTAGCCCGAGATGTAAACGTTGGCTGTGAGGGCTATTAAGCCAAACTTAACAAAAAGTGGCAAAGTCAAAGAAACAAACTATTTTGTTAACTGGAAATCTGCATGGATGTTTTAAAGCTGAATGAAACCTGTTTCCCCATTGAAGCTAATTAATTACATTTTAATTTGTTAACAAAATACTAGCATCTTTTTTCTTATATTCATTCATATACATATGACTGCATTTGTATATGTATATGTGTGTTGTATTTGTATTTGTAAGTATATATATACATATATATATATATATATGTATATATATATATATATTTTTNTTTTTTTTTTTTTTTTTTTTTTTACTGCATATTCACATGCATATTAATGCACATGAATGCATATATATCCATATGCAGTCAAAAAATACACTTAAGGCTGGTTCATACTTCATGTGAACGCAGACGCGACAGTAGGCACACGGAAAGTGTGACGTGGAGAGTCGACTGTGTGGTCATGCACCACTCAACTTTTGAAGCAACAGGGACGGTGTTCATGTGACGTTATGCGCCTCCAACCAATGATAGGTCAAGCAAAGAGATACGAAGAGGTGCGGAGGAAATGAATTGGCAGGCATCGAATAATGAAAGCCCACCTCAAGTAATGAAATCACAACACCTAATGGCAAAAAATAGNAGGCATCGAATAATGAAAGCCCACCTCAAGTAATGAAATCACAACACCTAATGGCAAAAAATAGACATACATCTTAAAATAAAACAAACCAACCTTTGTTTAATTTGTGTGGAGGTTTGTTGATTGACCTGCTCTTTTGTTATTTGGTGACTGGCTTTTTATTATTCGACCTCTGATTCATTGTTTGATGGCTGGCTTTTCATTTTTTGATGTGTGTANTGGCTTTTTATTATTCGACCTCTGATTCATTGTTTGATGGCTGGCTTTTCATTTTTTGATGTGTGTATTTACTGTGGTTGGCTTTTCCTTTTTTTACCTGTGCATTTGTTAAATAGTGGTTGGCTTTTCATTATCTGAGCTTAGTATTCATTATTTCATACTAAGTTTTTCATTATTTACTGTGAGTATTCATTGTTTGATGTTTGTCCTTTTATTATTCAATCTGAGTATTTGTTATTTGAAGCAGGTACATTTTAATCATTACATGTTATAATTCATTGTTTGAATGTGGCACAAAATATGTTCCATATGGAAGGGAGAGAGGATAAATAAACAATGTTGTGGGGCAGTTAACCAAGTGCTGTTAATATACAGCGCCACTGCTGAAGTGCATGGTCGACCGTGCGTCGTCATGAATGCAAGAGAAGGATGAATGCCAGAACACGCAGACAGTCCGTTTTAGAGACGTCCGCATTTATGTCCGTACCACGTTCACGTGAAGCATGAACCAGGCTTTAGGCAGCATGCTGCAGATTTAGACAGGGAGGAAGAAGGTGAAGACCCTGTCCTTTCAGTCAACACAGGCTTACCTTCATAGTCCATATTCACTTACAATCTCATAGAGCTTCACAAGGCACAATTTAAAACAATGCATTTTAATCTTACAACAAACACTTATTAAATACCAATACATATTCTCAAATGTTCTCATTTTGATAAAGAATTCCTATCACTTTTACAGGACGACGGGCATATTGTGAGCAATTTCTATTTCTATGTAATTCAAGGAAATACCTCACATTAGATGTGAGCTTTGGCATTAAGTCCGCGTTAAAGCAAACAACATGAAGGGCAGATCAAATCATTAAGCTACTCAAAGTCACACTGGGCAAGAAGGATTGGAAGTTGATATCTATACCACCAAGCTGCTGATGGAGTGACTAACAGAAGGAACTTGAAAAGAGATGATGAACATTCCTGCTGTGGCCCTGAACCAATCAAAATGCTTTAAAGTCCAAATTTGCTGGTCTTCCAAGAAAGTCAATAAAGGCCCTCCTTTGAGATTTGCCACTGGCATCCTGACACATTACTCCACCACTAACAGGGTCTGGGGACAAGATTAGTGTTTCACAATAACCACATAGTGGATTGTTCATAGGCTTACTGCAGGGTAACGCTGGATTGACTTTATATACCAGAAGCGCAAGTTTGTGTGGGGTGCTTCCAACAACCTGAACAACAGACATCTACGAACACGATGCATGCTGTTCAGAATTTAGTTACATCGCGTTCAAGTTGTGACTTTAAGTCAAATCCTCTATCTGCAGAGAGCAAGAGAAGACTTATAATGCAAGCACATACATGGAGGAAAAGATGGACAGAGCTGTCAACAGCACAAATTAAGACAAAATAAAGTTTAAACTAAAAATCTTAGCTAACTTCAAACTGTCTGGCATTAGTAAAACAGTAGGTAGAGAAGTACTAACATTATACCGTGCTCTGACAAAATTCCAGGTGTTTATAAAATAACAGTAGTAACTTTATTTATATAGCACCTTTCAAAACAGAGTTACAAGGTGCTTATGGCAAATGGAAACAACAGTTTTGGCAACTGAAGCACTTCTCTGACAGATGATATCACTCTGCCAAGTAGCAGAATCCAGTACAGAAAGAGAATCATTTCTGGTAAACACATGCAAAGCAATGAATTTTTCATATAAGTTTGACATATACCAATAAATAGCAGAACAACTGTTTGCTGCAGGGACATAAGGTAACTTCAGAAAGTAGTTTTCATTGTGTCTTTAAGTGACACTGAGTGGAGTAAAGCAAAAAACCAAAAGCTTTGAGAAGGCCTCTATAAATGAATCAGATACTGTAAATGTAAGACAGAATGAAAAACTCAACTTTAGTTCAATAATTTACACTGTCTAGAGAAAGACGTCAAACAAATCTGCACAGCATATCAGTTATAAATATATCACAGCTTTCCATTTGACACGCAATAACATAAAATATGCCTGTATGCCATGACAGTTTTGCTGCTCATTTTTCTACTTAACTGATCAAACTTTCACATGCGGTTCTGGTATGAAAAGAAAAATGCAAAATGTTTAATTCAAATGCAAGAAAATGAATGTGTATATTGTTCTGGCAAAGGTTTTTACAGTTGCTGATTGTAACTGATGTCACTGTTAGTACCTTTCATCGTTCTTTCTTTTCCTACAACTGATTTGGTGTACACCACGTTCATTTCAAGATGCATAAGCAAACACATTCCTGGAAAAAATACAAATCAAAACCACATCCACACATCTAAACATGCACTCAGATGCTCCAGCAGCCTAATCAGGTGCACATTTGGAGGCATCCACAAACACAGATAACCAAACACCCACAAACATCAGAATACAAACATGACAGGGCCGACATCTAAACACAGATATATTGATACAAACACACGCACACACTTAGAGGAGATGTCCTTCACGTAGGACCTCAGCAGGTGGAACACCTCCTCCCTCCCTCCATCCCTCATGTCTGCCAACCAGGCTCTGTGCAGCGTCCTGTCTGGTCCCTGCCCATCTGATTTCCTCTGACTGCCCCAGTGTCTGTCTTCCTACTTGTGTGCTTTTTTTTTCAAACTGTCTGCATATTTCCCATTCCTCATCTCTTTCTCTCTTCTTCTCTCTCTCTCTCTCTCTTGCTATCTTTCCCTTCCTCTGACTGTGTATAAATCTATATGCGGATCTGTCTTCCTTCCTATCAGCTATTGCACACAGTCAATATTTGGCAAAAACGGTCTGAGTATTTTACAGTATTTGACAGTTGACATCTTGCATTCCCTTGGTGCCAAGCAGATATATTTATAATACATTTTTAGGTATATACTGTATATATAAATGTCAGTAGGGAATATTGAACAAATAATTTGAAAAGGTGACTCTAATTTGAGATGCATAACAAAATAAATTCCACAGGACAACAAACTGCCTGTGTGTTTTCTTCCTTGCTATCTCTTCTCTTTCTGTCTCCATGCCTGTCTGCCTGCTTCCCATCCTTTCTCCCTGCAGCCATTATTTGTTTCTTTCCAAGCCCACCAACCTTGCTTACTTCTTTGCATTTGTCTTCCTACCTCCCTGCATGCCTTTCTGTCTGTCCAACTGCTCGTCAGCATGTCTGCTGATGTGTTTTAGCCAGCTGCATGCTGGCTGCAGCTGCTCACAAGCCTATTATTCCTCCAACCTGTTCAAAAGTCATCTGCCTCCTCATTTGGCTTAAAAGCCCCCAAACAAAATAAAATAAAAGCAGACATACTGACATACGCACACCAAAAAAGAAAGAGTAACAGGGAATATCTGCCGTTGTCTCTGTTACTTTCTTTCTGTTACTTTCTACCACACACACACACACACACACACACACACACACACACAAATCAAGGGCACTGAAACAAGCCTACAGTATAAACTAGTAGCGATGCAAAATTCTCTGTTCAGTTGCTATCGTTTTCAATGCTATGCCCACAGATTGTTCCTGTCTGTGTGACTGCTGGCAGGCTGATAAAAGACCTGCGATACCTCATTTTGAAATAACACAGCAGTACATATTTGCCGCCTCAGGGACGTGAACTGATAAACAGACAAAATCATTGCGAATGCCACAGATGGTTTAATACAATAGAATCTAGAAAATGATATTGTTGGTTATAGTTGTGAGGGGATTACTTACTAAATGATAAAATGATAAATACACTGTTGCTTGATTGCTTTATAAAATCATCCATTGACCAGTTTCATTAACAAAAATGTAGGTGGCGTAGCCCTGAGGGAAGCAATAGATTTTGCATGAGGGAATACATAGTGCATGTTTATTTGATTGATATTTTGTTGTTGAACAATTTGGAAAAAATAGCGAAGTATTTTTCTACAGATAAGTTGAAATGTTTCCCTCTCTGTAGCACTCCTCCTCCACTCAGCTCTCTCTGCTTTGCCTTTACACAGATGCTGCTCCTTGCACAAGCTTCATTGTTGTGGTTTTAGACAATCAGCATGGCAGAAAAATGAGTGATGAAACTGCTGTTAAATTTGTTCCATGAAAACACAATGCAACTTCTGTCATTTGGAAAAGTTTAATTTCAGGCACAAAAACTCTGGACAAATGTGTGTATAAAGCTTAAAGGAAGGTGGTGGTTACATTGAAGCAATACTTCAAAAAAAAAAAAAAAAAAANAAAAAAAAAAAAAAAAAAAACAGATTCAGAAAGATGAGTGATTGTCCACCAACAGATTCAGTAGTGCTGTGTCTTTGTTCTTATTTATCTTTTTGTTATTTTTTTTAATCATTCAATATTTAATATTCACTTTTAAGCTGATTACAAGTGATATGTTTTTGAAAGTTTTTGTGAATTGCTTATAAAATAGGAATCTCTCTGTCAATAAATTAGTGTCAATTACCTTTATATATTCATTTTAACATTTTTAATTTGGAAAAAAATAGGATTTACATGAATTTATGGTGCATTCAGGAAATATTTAATTATGACTTTTAAAACGTATTTTATGGTTTTTATCTAATTTTGTTATGACTTTTAAGCAAAGTTTTTGTTAAAATAAAATGAATTATAGATTTTTTTTTTTTAAGTTAGTAAATCAAACCATATTTATTTACTAAAAATCATCCCAGTAATTTCAGACCATATTACTTGGAATTAGATACACTGTTCTGATTTTGGGAATCCAACAATAACATCATAAAGTTGTTTTTTTTTTATAAACTTTTTTTTTTTTCCCGGTCCCTTGGTTCTTGACCTTCATCAGGCTCTCAGGCTATCTTTTCTTCACCTTGATGTTAGCCTTTCCTTTTTTGTCAAGCTTTCCTTTCTTCATAGTCTGTCTTACTGTCTCCTCTCTTGTCATTTTATTTCATCACCCCCCATTCCTGTCCTGTCCACCTTATCTCATCTGCTTCCCCCTCTCTCCCTTTTCTCTCTCTCTCTCTCCCTTCAGTTTTTTTGTCATGATGAATGAAGGATGGGGACCAGCTTCTTTATGCTGGTGTCAGTAAAATCCTATGTGTTTGCCAGAGTTTTTTGACACAGAAAATAAAGTAAAAAATCCTGCAAGATCTCTTTATCAATTTATTAAATTTATTTGGCTGCTGGCTGCTGCTCATCCAATGCATATGGCATTAAGGCTTTCACATTTCTTGGGATTTTGGATCAAATCTAAGACATATGGGGCAGGATTCATAAAAAAAAAAAAAAAAAAAAAAAAATCATGATAACTAAACAGTGTCACACTAAATAAGTGCTGTGATAATTGAAGTTCATTCATATAGCTTCCCTTATGGTGTCCCACAGTGTTGTTAAGGTGAGTCTCAGGTAAAAGCCAATGAAGACTGGTGTGTTAATGAGCTGCTTCATAGTTAAGAACCACACTTTATCCTGCTTCTTCTTCTGGTGTTAAAGCAACACTGACACATTAAATCCACAAACTAAACAGAACCATTTCCAAACAACAGAGGTGTAGCTTTCTATTTAGGAAACAATTCCTCAGTTGCTGCCCCACTACATTCACCCATGCTTGTTTTGTTTCTGTCTTCCACATGTGTCACGTCATTACATTGCATGCGTCATCACGTTGCATGTATCATCATATAATTATCAATATCATGATATGACAATTCTTAAAAAAAAAAATACCGGTCCATCGTGAATAATATAATATGGAACCACCTAAAACAGCAACAGCATTCACAACCTGTATGTCCGCGCTGTGTGTAGACGTATGCATCATCTAAAAAGCACAGATACAGTATATCCATAATATCACACTGACTTGAACAACAGACAAAGACTGTAAGTTGTGGAGATAAATTGAACAGGAATAAACATCCTAACACCGAAATTCTATTTTAGTCTGCATAGATATTTATAGAACTTAAGGGTTACAACACCATCCCTGGAGCTTGAACGTATTCAGTGTCCTGCAAAGGACGCTTCAGTAGGACAAATGCTTATCATGACAGGAGCAACACGACACTGCTCATGATAAAGATTTCTATTAAAAATGGATAAAGTCATTGTCTGAATTTGGCTCACAGTCCCAGTGTCGCAGCTTCTTGGACAGTGGAGCTGAACCATTTCAACTGTTTATGTTTTCACTGCTCCTTTGGTGCTACAATTATGACTGCGACACATTATAATGGTATTAACTTCTAGCCATTACCCTTTATCTTGTCTGTCCCCTACACAGACACTGTGCATCAAAATACTCCAGTTTTCTGACTGTCTTAAATATTCCCTCTCTCTGTTCCTCTCCATTTCTTCCTCTCTTTTGGACGTCTCCCCAGAGACATGTGACAGACTGTAATGGAATTTTTCATCCATCAGTCTACCGATGGTGAGCCATGGCTCCAATTTCCTCAGCCGAAGTCACCTGAGCAGCTGAATCACTGTTCAGTCTGGCCAGAGTGCAGCATGGCCTTGAGTACCAAGTGACAGACAGACAGAAGAAGTGAGGGAGAGACATAGAGGGAGGGTAAGGATGAGGGAGTGCAAATGAGGTGGAGAGAAAGACAAAGAGAGAGAGAGAGAGAGAGAGAGAGAGAGAGATGGGTTCAACCATCCCTTTTGAAATCAGTTCAAACACAGAGATTTCTCTCTTCTTATCGACGAAGAACGTACTGTAGTTGAAGGAGCATACCAGCCATTTTGCATGTTTGAGCCTAATATATTCAATTTTCATACACATAAGGTTACTGACAATCATTTCCCAAAGGATAAAATCGTATTTCAGCTTTCCTGATGTTTTGCAAAATCTCTTAATCTTTCAAAATCAAATATTCAAGCGATATACCCACCTTAAAAATTGATGTTTCCCCTACTAATAACTTAAATTTTTTGATAAACGCAGGTCTTCTTTTGGGACTATATTCCCCAGTGGAGACATACATTCACTCCGTGCTTTTTATTGCACTTAAACGCTAAAATTATGAAACTTCAAAAAAACCTGAATACATGTCTTGTTCGCGATGATGGATTATCTGTCCCAAGAACATTTCAAGTATCAATAAGTTGATTTTAATAACGTATCAGAATGAACTAAAACCAATGGCGGTCTGGAAGGTAGGAATTTTTTTTTAAACTCACGGCTCCAATAGTATGCTTTGGGAAATGATTGTCAGCAACATTACTTGTATGAAAATTTAATATATTAGGCTCACACATGCAAAATAGATGGTATGGTCCTTTAAACAGCAAGTATGCATCACAATATAAACATAAAATACAAATATCTAACCATCTAAAGAGAGTTGATAAGGAATGGACCCAAACACAAATTCACATTCCGAAGTAAACAGAGCAACATCACTGACATACATTAGCATGTAAAACTGCATTTTTCTTTTCTTATCGCAGTGTAACTGATATATGTTATCTATTACCAGTCCTACTGAGATGATGCTTCGAGGTTATACCAATTACTATGCCTCACACAATGTTTGCCTCTGCCTTCAGAATCACCTCCTTCTTCCAAAAAGGGCTTTTATTCCACAAGGCATGAAAAAGCCCAAATTTAATGGGTCAGTGGTAGGTAAGCCAAGATTAATGCTAAATTGGACACACAACCCCAACAATAACAAAACAACTGTTTAAAGAGTAGGAGGAAAGAGAGTGCATGAGCGTGAAGGTGGAAATAAATGAAGGATCAGACACCTGTGGGCTACTATTACCTTTTTGCTAACAGAGAGACTCCTTTATTAGCCTGTCAGTGTGACTGATTGACCAACCCTGCCAAAGAGTTCGTATCCCTCGATACTAACAACACCAACACTACATTGGAGGGGCACATTGAGCAATTTAACAGTGCTGAAAGGTTGGGGTGGTGATTACCACACACGGTCAAATACAAGAAAAAAATCTAAAGGGTGTATATTAAGATAGGGAACGAACGTCTCCAGATTGTTTATAGCTTTTCATTTTTTTCTCTTTTCTTTTGGGGGTCATATCAACTGAGGTTCGTATCAACATCCATTGCATCAGTGAGAAAGTCTTGCTTTTTTTCTCAGATAAGAAAGTAAGCCAAAGGCTATTGTTGACATGTCTAAAAGAGGGATAGAGTGTGTCTTGAGTGAATTTGAATGAGAATAATTGTGTCACATTAGGGCTGGGTGGCATGGCTTAAAATCTATATTGCCATATTTTTGTTGCAAAGGTTAAAAGTCGATATTTTAAAATAGTTTACCCAAATAGATAATTTGGGTAAATTTACATTGTTTGATTCATTGAAAACATCATGGTGTCGCTTGGTTTAAGGAGGCATAACAAGCCCAAAGAAAGCTATTTGAAAAATATTTATGAATTAAACAGACATTCATAATTTCAAATAACTGATCCATTATGTATGGGCTTGCTGGAAAAACACCCCCTGTAGATGTAGATGAGGAAGGCAGCTCTACACACCAAGCACAAACTGAAATTAAACTTCCAGCAGTATAATATACCAGACCAATGTTTCTTCATACTGATGCAAATTAACAACAGAAAGACAGAAAGAAACATCCTTTATTCTCTGTCACGCAGGTCTACAATTACATTTGGAAGAGTTTGTCCTCCCTCATTCTTTGAGTATCAGTTTATTATACTTGAGGTTAAGTAAGGTAGTCTGCCTATTTCCAGACTTTCAAGGAGAGAATAAAATGAACATATTATATCCATAACTTTACCCAAGTGGCTGTGTCATCTGGCAAAAAATAAAGCAGGCTGCTATTCCTCTGAAACCAATTCTTCAAATATATTAGGTTTTTCTTTATTTCGATGTCCCCTGATGTCTTGTCCTTTTGTTAACATTTCTCTTTGGGCAAGATAATGTCTTTTATGTCTGAAATATACTAACAAGAACTAGGAGAAAAATGCAAGTGTATCACTGTCAAAAGTGCTACCATTTCTCCCCAGAGGGCTGGATGATCTTACAGCAGATTGTGCAAAATGACAATGTCTGTATCTCATAAGACTACATACATACGTGGAGTCTACATCACACTCCTCCATCTGGAGCGCTTCAATAACTTTACAAGCAATGAATTTTGTGTATATGTGTTGCCCTGATGAAGAAATAAAATATCACAAAACAAACTTTTTAAGCCAAAGAGAGGGCTAGGAATAACAATTAGGGATGCGCTAACATCTTTATTCAGGTTTTGAGAGATGACCCTCAACTTAAATTTCAGCAAAAATTCAGTCCGACTTCCTCTTACTCCTTTTATGTCCTCTTACTGTATCTTATTCTTGCTGTTCACGTGGTAGACATAAATTACTACTAGAAAAACATCCTACACCGGCTCAAGTCTACTCTCCAAAACAGTTGCTCACTTGACTACAGTACAGTATGTCTCTGAGAGAACCTACATGGAATCTGGACTTCCCTAGGTCTCAAGGGCTTCTTTCATTTAACCTTTCCAAGCTTCTAAAGAGCCAAATTATCAAGAATAATAAAATAACAATGTTGTCTTTAAGGAGACAACTGCATCAGCCAGTGACTACAGTCACACACATTCATTTTTTTTCTTTTTTTTAGAGAAAGCTTATAAGACACCCTACAAAACTGAACAACTTGCCTATTTTTCAAGGTGGACTCTCTACTCAGAATATTAACATATTTCTCAATATTGCGACTCATTACAAAAGTGATTCATTACATTGTGTTATATTGTAACCTTTCAAACTGCCTCCCTTCCAGATGTTGCCTTCTTGGCCTAGAAAATAATTTGAAAGTCTGAGCAGTCTTCCTGACCACACCTCAACTCCAACACATTCTCATAGCAGTTTGCACTATCACCTCCAGTGTTAGTCTGTGTGGGACTGAGTCAAATTTACTTGATTGTTTCACATATTCGATGACTGTTTTTCTATTCAACCAATTTAACGATGCTCATGGTGCAATTTATTGAACAGTATGAAAAGAAATAGGTAAGGAAAACATGATTTCTGTGTCATCCTAGCCTAGCCATTTTTTCTTGACAGTCTTTTTTGATACTAATGTAGAAATATAATTATTTCAGGCCCAAGAGTCATTTTTGTGAAGGAGATGAGACATCTGATGGCTGACCGCTTGTGTTTGTAATTATTCTGCAGACAGCTCATCAGGGGAGCGGGGCCATTTATACAAGCCTGTGTTTTTTGATGGACAGATACCATGGCTGTGGAAATAAGTGTTCACCTCATTTCATTCCTTCTCTTTTCTCTGAATCTCTTTATGCCACTCATGGATTGACATAAAAATAAAATATAAAAAATAAAAATAAAATAATAAAATATATAAATAAAAAATAAATAAATAAAAAATAAAATATATAAAATAAATATTTTATCTAAACGATCGTCTTCGGTCTGTCCAGGTGTTCTTTATTCATAGCCCTCTTCAGCCAGGCATAGATAGGCAAACACTCATTTACATACATATATCGAAATCCAGCGTGGTGGAGTGCTGACACGTATTCACTCACACACACACACACACACACACACACACACACACACACACACACACATAAGCAGCACGACCCAGAGAACCTGGGTGAGAAACAATCTCCTGGGTTATCGAGCATAAATAAATGAATTGAGAAGGAGGGTTAACATATCCCTTGTTTTGGGGATGCAGTAATTTAAAACACATAATGAAGGCTATCTTGAAAATATTGGTGAGAATAAACTGCACCATTTTCAATATAAAAATATTTCTAAAATGGGAAGCTCAAATGAGAGCAATGAGGAAGACACAGACTGTGTTTGATGGACTGGCTGAAAATGCTTTAACCTTTACGAGTATTCAAACAGGAAAAAAACAAACTGCACAGACCTAAATGATTTTTAATTTTTTTAAAAATGAAGATATTTTTTTCCCTATTTAGCTATTTACCTACATACATCTACAGGATCTAATAGCTAGAATGTGTTCAGACAACACATATATGACAAGAAAGCACAATGCTCTAAATCAACTTTAATAATGGGAAATGTATTTTTTGGAGAATAGATAAATCTTGCCTGAGAATGTTAAAGTTTGTATAACAATGAATATTGCAAACTTTTAGGTGGTTTAATCAATGAAATTTGAAGTTATACGGCTGTAAGATTCATGGTTTGTTTGTACACCTCACAGTTCCAGAGTTTCCTGTCATTCCATACCCACCCACTAGTTGCACTCAGTCCTTCCCGTCGCCCCTGGTCTTCTGTTCCTGTTTCCACCCTATCACCTGCTTTCACTCTTTCTACTCCTCTATCAGCCTCAATAATTTGCCAGATTTTCTTGTTGCCCTGTGCACAAGCTTTCCAGCCTTGTCCTGTATCATGAGCATGTTCTAGTTTTTGGACCTTGCCTGACTTGTTTTTGCCTTTTGCCTGCTCCTTACTGGATTTGTTTTTGTCTGTTTGTGTACCAAACCTCTGCCTGCTGCATGACTCATAAACCCTGTTTTTAGCCAGTAAACTTGTTGAATTGATTCACATTTCTCAGCCTCTGCTTTCAGGTCCTATCTATTTGAGCCTAATAACCTCACAATATGTCAAAAATTATTTTAACTTCACTTTTTTCAGAAGTCCCTCCCCAGTTTATGTCCAGCTTAATTCGCACTAAAATGCAACAAATTATGACAGCAACACAAGCAAATCCACCTGCTAGATGACTACAGGAAATTCATAGCAAGAAATCGAGAAAGCGCTTGGTTTCATTGTTCTAGGCAAAGACTTCAATCATTCTATGAGAAACATGACCACTCCACGCTACACTTGTATGACACTGATGCTATGGATGTGAAATGTGTTGAGCTGGTCATGAGTCAGCAATACAGGTGAAGCAGAGGTGGCTGTTAGCTATGGGAGCCATAAACCAGCTTGTAAGAATATTTGACACAGGTACACTTAGCCTAAAGCTTACTATGACAGGCTTCACATTCACATATACACACTCACACACACACACAGAGGCCATCTGGTCAACTGGTATTTTAGCTGTATTTATTCTGCAGCTCCAGTTTTCTGCACCTCCTCCTCTTTTGCATCTCTCTTTCAAGTTTTAATAAGATAAATTTTGTCATTTTCCCAGCTTGCAGTTATTTATTTTTTACATTTAATCTCTGTCTTCGGGACACTGTTCAGTCTGTCAAGAGAGACAGAATGAAGAAGAAATATAAAGAGAGAGAGAGAGAGAGAGAGAGAGAGGGGAGCTCAGTGATCCCTGTCCACTGTAATCTTATGCACATTAATGAAGTCCAATCTGTGAACACACTGTGGTCGTGCACCCTAAGGCGATCGCCTGTCTGTGACACAGAGGAACACATAATAAGCGAATAACTCTACTGGTAGATGGAGTGAAGGAGCTTGATGCCTTTGAAATACTCCAACTGTACAGACATGAAAGGCAGTTGGCTTGTTTCATATTCTTTTCTATGATCAAACACTTTACATCTTTAAAGGGGAGAACTTCTTTTGGGTTGAACATGAACGAAGAAGAGTATTTATTCGCAATCTCAAGCTTCATCGGCTTTAGTTGAATGATTTCAGATCTGCAACGGTGTTAAGTTTAACACAAAGTCATAGCGACCACTACTCAGCAGGTCTGAACTGCAGTTGCTCTGCACTGCTCCATTACTTTGACTGTTGCTCCCGAGGCTCAACTTACAACATAAATTCACCTTATGCCTACTGCAAACTGTGATAGAACTGTGTTCTTATAAGGCCTTTGCATTTCACTGTGCTAGACAGGTAATAAAATTTTGTTGTGATCTGTTTAAGACTGTATGATATCAAGATTGATGCATGTGAGATTGTGCATTGAATGGCTGGTGAACTGTAGCTTCGACAAGCTGATAAAAAAGTATGCAGACAGAAATGCGTCACGTTGCAATCTGTCTGTCTGCACGTTGCAGCAGCAACGTGCAGATAGATAGATTGTTGACAGACAGATTGACAGACAGAAGTTGGCCTTAAATTTCTTGACACTATCAGAATTTTATGGTCAAATTATCATTATTGGACCTGTCTCATACTGCAATCCGTTTTGGATTAACGACCAAATATTTACTTAATTCCGATTTTCTCTCAAAAACGTTATTTCAGCTGTGACAGCTCAAAAGCCCACTAGAAAAGTCTTTGAATTATACACATGTAACAATTTATTTGTGGCATTGAGATATTGGTTATCAATCAGCTATATACATTTTGACTGCACTAATTTGTGGAAAGTAAACATTAGATTTGGCTGCTCATGTTTCAGCAATAATCAATATGAAATCAGTGTTTCTGAGGTACCCTACAACCCTTCAGCATAAGCATAAACGTAACCTCACCATATTGCTTGTTATTTCTATGTTATTTCTATATGTGTGTATTCATTTTAAGGTAGTTTATTTCTTTCACAGTTTAACAAGCGAGGCAGACACTCAACTCTCTGAAATGCAATTAATTAATAAAGAATGAATTAAATCTATGCACATAAGTTAAGTTAGCAGCCAAAACAGCTCTGACCCACCGAGGCATGGACTCTACAAGACCTCTGAAGGTGCCTGTGGTATCTGGCACCAACACAGTAGCAGCTGATCCTTTAAGTCCTGTAAGTTGCGAGGTGAAGCCGCCGTGGATCGGATGTGTTCCAGCACATTCCACATTTTTGGCAGCATACGGAGGACCAAGAGCATATTAGGCAGGTGGTCATAATGTTTTGGCTCATTGGTGTATTCCTGAATACTGAATCAAATGTGATTTGTATAATTTATGTGTAAAACGTTCATAAATACTGATAGATTTGAGAAACTATTCTTTTCAGTTACTAAAATTCAACTGATGAGTAATGGCTGAAAATACAAAGCGCTTATGAATGAGCTGATGCTATAAAAGATTTACTGAATTTATGAACACACTTTTGAGATAATTACCTTCATCCTCTAAACCTGAGCTTGGCAGTCTAATTGGGGCTCAAATCCTTCTGTACTTCAAGATAGATCAGATAAAAGATAGTTCAGCACACCACATACTGAATGCCCATATAAAAGAAAGCTCCCTGATAAGGTTTTCTTTTTAAGTTCTTTTCATATTTCTTACACATGTAGCAGTCTATAGAGGTGCGTGAACATTGACTTTTAACTTCTTGTTTTCGCTACTTGATTCAATGTGAGCTTTTATTGGCATTTTTCAGACTCTTCATACAAAGATGGTATTAAGATTAATGTTGTAGCCACATTTCCACAGCCATGAACTCATGCTTAGGTTTGTGAGTGCTTACATTAAAGGAGCTTTGATAGCTGTACTGGCAGGAGAAAGCATTTGAGGGAAGTGTAAGAGTAGCACTTGTAATGGATGGCTTCTAGTGTGACTGAAAGGAGCAGGGTGATTCTGGGAAAGCATACCCTGGATAAATCAAGGCAAAAAACAAAACAAAAAAATCCCACAACCCCACAGTCTAGTGAATGGGCCTAAGCTGGTTGCATTCAGTACAGCAAGAACTGCTCTTCCAGGAAGATAAAATAAAGCAAGTCACGCTGCTTAGTCATATCACGACATACAGTGGGGTCCAATAGTGTGAGACCACATTGAAAATCTGTGATGTTTTCCATGTAAATCTGTAAATAATCAGAAAGTCTGACATCACAAGAAGCTCTTTGGAACATTGTCAAATCATGCTGGGATAACTTGGGTCATCAGGTTTTGCACAAACTTGCATGCAGGCTGGAGTGCATGCTGCCATTAAAGCAAAAGGGAAGCATACCAAATACTAAGATATTCTGAAATTCATGTACATTTTTCAAAGATTCAACTTTTCACTCAAATTGTTAAGATGATATTATCATTTGTAGTGAAAAATCTTGTATTAAATTAAAAAAGAATGCAAAATAGAAGCTTTTTCACAGTGGTCTCAGACTTTTGGTCTCTGTTGAAGGAATTGCTACTAAAGGAGCCTAAAAGAAACCAGATCAAGTAGAATTTAGGTCTCTCTTTTCACAAATTAGTTCCAATATTTTGATTACATAGTGAAGCTACAGCAAGTATCTGGTTTTCAAAGTATTGTAAACAATGTCATTGCCTGTTACTTGTATCACATTTTTATCTGTTTTTAGCTGATTCTCTGATGAGCAGTTTAGAGTGAAAGATGGGGACGGTGGCATCCTGCAGAAAATGAATAAACACTGAACAGATATTCAGGTTTAGTCTTTCAGGGCCATTTGTCATAAGACAAATCCAACTACAGGCTTAACCTGTCACTCTGTGCTTTGATAGCTTTAAGATGAATAGAAAATCTTATTCCATCATGAAAACAGAAACTGGTACCATTTTTCTATACAATATGAAATAGAAAGGTCATAGCTTATAAAGATTTCACCTGCCAATTCGATTTATGTCCAAACTCTCCTTAAAACCACAATGCACACAAAACCACAAGACTAGCTGCTGTGATCGCCAATATTGGTTGAGGGAGAATGGTCAATATTTGCTGTGTGTTAAAGTATATTAAGACTCAATTTGCATGAGAACACAACAGCATATTTACAGAGACAGCAGTGTGTGCTTATGTACAAAGTTATCTATAATTACTAGTTTAATTTTAAAAGCTCCTCACAATTATGATTACTAATATGTATAGGCAAGGGTACACGAGTGTGTGTGCGCGTGTGTGTGTGTACATGGATGACTGGGTGTGTATGAATGCAAAAAAAGAGGTGCATTGTACTTGGGATGTATTTGGCAGGCTACAAAGATACTGTAAGATTATTAGCAAGAGTTAGAAGGACAGTCACCCACCCACCCACACATATGCACACATGTGCGCGCGCACACACACACACACACACTGAGATATACACACCATCTGGAGAAACACCAACATACATCAGTACCATGCAAGGGATGTTTTCCAAAAGCCATTTTGATCTTAAAAGCTATAGTTTTGTCTCATTTGATTTTCTGTCTATACAGAATATCAAAATGTATCTGTTAAACCTTGACAGACTGAAACCTATGTTTGAGGCTTTTTACGTTCATAAAATGCAAATGTCTTCACTCTGCTTTCACAGGCACCAATCATTGCTTCTATTATGCCTTGTCTCTGACACTTCTTCACATTCACCTATTGCAACTTACCTCCTACCCACTTCAAATGTTGCTTCTCCTAAATCTCACTGCAACAGCAATGGATGAAAAAAGAGTGTAAAAGCATAAGAGATTTGATGTAATGCACCCCCTGCCTCTACTGTTGCGCATTAAAAAAGCACAGTGAAAGATGGGGAGGAAGGAGAGGGGGAAAAAAGGCAAGATGTAATGTCAGGTGGGAAGAAAAGGGGAACTGATGACAACAGTGGCAGCAGAGTGGAGAAGATGTGAGAGACAGAGCTAAAGGCAGCAGTAATGGCAGCAGCAGCTCTCCGGCATTTCTTAAGTCAGTTCTCTGCCATCTTGGATTCTTCAGGTGAGCCTTGTTGGAGATATATCATCTCTCAGTGCCTTCTAATTTACTTCTGTGCCTCCTATTATTGGGCTACACCCATCATTGGTAAAAATAAGTGAGTCTGACCACCATTAATCTGAAGTTACACCTGCCTCCTTGGAGGTTTAAAGTAAGCCTTCATTTAGTCCTCAAATAAGTGTAATGTTACTTTGGGAAATAAATCAGTTTAGTTAAATCAAGACTAAGTTAAAATCTAATTTTTAACTGTGTCTGAGAAAGTCAATTTGCGGTATTGAGGTTGAATGGGCCCCTTTAGTCTACATGTAGGCTCACTCTGAAAAGGAAACCAGCCCTAGATCAGAGTTCAGAGAGAAGCTCTGCCTTCTCTACCTAGCTGCTCAGAAAAGCTCCATAAGACTGAGTGATACATGTTGTGAGCACAAGAGCTCTTATACCTTCCTTGATGGAAGACTAGTGATGAAAGGACAGCTTTCTCCCTTTTAATACATTTGTAAATGGTTACTAATGTCTCTGATAGCAACCTATAGTTTATTTTCTTTTTTGAGAGGCTGAACAGAGAGGATTGGGTGAATGCAGCTATTTTTTCCCCTCTGTATCCTTACTTTTCAGATATAATGACAGTATGAGTGACAGGTGTTCCACTCTTGGGAGGTGATGGTGCTAAAAGCTGACAGTGATGTGTGTTGAGGATTATTAGGACTGGACATATTGAGAGCATGAGGGCTGTTTCCCCTTTTCAGACATGCCTGACCTCTGATATTTCAGTTGATGAAACCTGCTATTGCTTCAACACACTAACCTCTTTCCGACAGGGGCCGGTGCTGGAATCAAACTGCGAACCATTCAGGGCATCTCCACCACTAAAGCACTGGTGCTCAGCCAAAAAAAAAAAAAAAAAAAAAAAATCCATGCCAGGTTTATTGACCCCAAATGCTTGTTGGTCTAGAGAGGAGCCATGATGTCACAGGCCACGTGATGTTTACTTGAACCACAGCAAAGGCAGTGACTGGCTGTATTTCAACTTAAACTAATGTATGTGAAGAAACAGCACAGAGACTGCAAGAGGAAACTCAGCAAAAGTGGTGCTGGATGATGGATTTAGCTGTGTTAATAGGGAGGAGGCCACAAACCAGCTCGCAGGGCTGTTAAACTCAGCGACTGCAATGTTGGATGATCTCTGCTAGCTGACGATAGAATCCAGAAAGTGTTAATGTTGTGTTTTTATACATTATATCACGTCATCATCATTCGCTCAGCTCCCAAGCTAGTGGAACATAGGTGGTGAAACATAGGCTGGTTCTCAGAAGGGTGGAGCTGAACACCAAGTACCATCACTGGCACCAGTACCAGTATTTTGGTGGTGAAAGCCAGATAACTGTATCAGACCATATAATCTCTCTTTTTTTTGTCCATGTAATTCTCACTCTCTGCTTCCTATTGCTATATAAATATATACAGTAAAACATGTAAAACAGTAAATCTGATGGAAAGTAACTTCACAACAATGAAATGTGATCACATACACCTTATCACATCATTTTGAGTGTTGGCTTTAAATACACGCAGTTACAAAATATCATTGACAATCATTACTGCCAAAAGAGAAAAAATCTTTGCATTATTCAAAGTAATTCAGCAGTTTGCATTTTTAACTCTAAACAAAACCAGAAATTTGTGCTGATATAAACCCATAGTGTTTGAAACCTTAGAAAATCACAGAATAGATGATATTTACCATTCTTCAGTGAAATGATGCTCCAAAACCCTCTCCTTGAACAACTTTTGGTGATATTTATCTGAACACGGTGGGTAGGAAATGTGTGGGAGGGCAGCATTTCTCATGCTGACCTCTGTGTGTTTGCTAACACAAACCTCGAAGGGTGAATACCAAATGCTTTTGCTGCAGGCAAGCTCTATACATCCACATCCTCCAAAGCCCATTTCCAGCCTTCTCTAGTCCCTGTTTCCTTCCTCTGCCACCCGCTGTAACACAAAGACAGCAGGGCTTTAGCCCCCAAGATAAAGCCATGTTGTCAAACAGCAACCCACAGACCACTATGCTGCTTTTCTTAGTCACAGCTTTACCATTTAAGTGGCTGAGTCAACATGTCTGGCCTTATTCCAGATCCTTAACAAGAAGCACAAACATTGCATGAGGCACAAACAACCTTTTAATGTTCAGCTCTACCCTGTGCTGTTGCATCTGTAGCATTTCACTAGGCAGGGTGCAACTGTGACAAAATCTGAGTGTTGATGAGGGGGGACATCCACATCTCCCTGCAGGACTCAGGCTGCAGCTTTATCTCTGGCTAAGGCAGAGAGGTTCACCCAAGAGGGCGTACTTACACAGCCAAACTAAATAAATCACTGGATATTGGCTTTGGCGCAACCGACTTGGTTGGGGTTGAGCACAAGCATGGCTGTCTAAAAAGGTCAGTGATGCAAATGCTATGGCCGCGGGGGCGAACATATTTCAGAAGTAAATGCAACTTGTCCTCCTCCAACCCCAAAGACCTAGAAATCATAAGTTGCATCACAGTTTGCTGTGAGTATCTGTTTGAGTGAGCGTACGTGTGCATATGAATGGATGAACAGACGTCTGTGTGAGTTAGATGGAATTCAGCAGTGTGGAACATGAAGTACAGCATAATTACTCCAAAATATGAGCCTAGCCATATACCAGCTTCTGCCCTGGCTTAATAAAGGAAGAACTTTATGTACTGAGTGTATAATACTGAAAATCACATGACAAAATGAACAAAAGGCACATTACAGCAGCCCCACACAGACATCAGGAAGCATAAAGGGTAAAGGTTTAGTTTAGCTCGCTCTGCAGGAAGAAACCACAAATCCACATAAAGCCAGATCAAATAGCTTCACCTCAGTTCTTTCTCAAATGTGCTCTTTCTTTCTTCAGAGGGTCAAAACATTCTTCAACATCAACAAAGTTCGAGAATTAGAAGCAGGCTTAGCTCATCCTGAAGGCCAATTTACCAACTCTTTACACCTGATCAGTAGTGGCAACAGGCTAACAGCCAGAACGTTTTCATAACCTGTCAAGTGGCTCTGAATAACCATGGAAGAAAATGGCCAGAGGGCAAGAACTGAGCTGGACAGGGTGGTATATTCTTTTTCAACACTTCAGAATGCAAAACTGTGAGAGCAAAAGAAAAAGATGCTCTGAGCCTCCTTTTTTTATTTTTTTCATTCATCAATCTCAGGTTGATCTGAGAACATGTCACAATGTGTTCTGTGGAAAGTGAATATTATTATGAGAATTATACAAAGAAGATGAGAGGATGCAGCAAAAAAATGCTATCTGCTTTGAGACAGAGAGGAGAGCAGAGGAGAGGAAAGGATGATGAGGTGCAAGAGGTGAAAAGAAAACAATGGAAGAGAGGATGATGACCTAAGACCTTGAAACTATCTCCTCTGCATCTCAATCATGCAGCTACATGAATATCAAAGCCAAACTCTTGATGGACAACCTGGATAAAACGAGAGGGATTGGAGGAGGTCTCTGAGGTAATAATAAGGCAGGAGAGCAGGGAAATTATTGCAGACGCATCTCTTTCCAAAGATCAAGGGAGAAGGAGCGGGAGGCTTAAGATGAGCAACCTTCTGCCTGTTTCACCAAATGCACGTAAATGCAAATGATAGTGAAACTGAGCTGTGGGGTGCCTGAAAACAGGTACGCATAAGTAAACTTTAGATGTAAAGCTTTGCCATGTTAAGTTTTATGATGTTTCCTGAGCAGGAAGTAATTAAGCAGGATGGAAACATGAATTTACCTTATACAGTAAAATCCCTCTTTGCTTGCTGCTCAACTTTTTTTTTTTTTTTTTTTTTTAATCATTTTGTCAACTGTTATTCTCCAGGAAAAGCTGACTGGGCATATACTCGTGTACCGCACATTCATACTGGGTGGCTGCTCAGTACAAGAACAATCTTATGATAGTGAGCAGTTCTGCTGGAGAATTTAGCTAAGTGATTTGCTCCAAGGTATCTTAAAGGTAGTTGATCAGCAAATGGAGTGTGTTCTCAATTCAGGTTCATTCAGGGATTTCTCAGTTAGTCTGGAGATCTTAACCAAGCTCATTATCCCTCACCTCTTGGCTACTGTTATTTTCGTCAGAACAAATGGAAATCTCCACTGAAACCAACACACTTCTCCCTGGGGAGTCTTTTTGCCGAGCTCATCTAAAGTTAAATATCAATGACAGAATGCATAAAGTAAGATGACGATCCATTTACACCAGCAATAACAGCATTAAATTAGTGATGGTATGAGAGACATGTCATTATAGTTCACCTTTCTCTTCGTCCTCACTTGACCCAACATTCCTTCAGCAATAAAACCTGCCTCATCATTCCCTTTTCCCAAAGAAAAGATGAATTAAAAACGAGACCAAGGGCCAGTAAATATTCTCATAAAAGAGATTTCATTTTGTTCTCCCTTTCTTCACTCTTCTCTGTTAATTAACATTAACTTCTTCCTTTTTATTCCTATTCCTATCTCACAGTCTCAGCTCCGTCTGGCCCCTGTGACACAAAAGGACACCATAAAAAATCCAGAGTGTTCGCACCAGTGCGCTTGCAGATCATATCGAGCTGCACCATAAAGAAAGGCACCAGCACCAGGCTGTCGCTCTCATAGCACCACAGCCGAATGTAATTATCAGTCAGTGGTGATAATAGAACTCATAGGGAGGTATAATGGCTTTTAGATTTGCACCTCATCATCATCATCATCCCAGCCAGGGCTACAGGCAAGCCAATTGCATTACCATAAACCACTCTGCGTGTGTGTGTGTGTGTGTGTGTAGTATGTACATATATGTGTATTTACACACACACACACACACACACACACACACGCATATGTATGTATGTGTGTGTTGATTTATATGTTTTGTATGGAGGCCTAAGTGCTGTTTTATTGCACTGCAGTTGCAGTTGAAAGATGCTTCTAAGATTTTATTTACCCCTTTTTACATACATACATGATAATTTTATAATCATCCTTCAATGTAAGGCAAATTGATAAAATACTATTCTAAGCTTTTTAAAAATCTTTTAAAGCATTTTTGAGCTTCACTCTACTTAGTTTTTTGACACAGAGTTAAATGGACATATAGAATGGATGCAGCTCACACTGTCACAATACTCACAGTCATTCTCCCTCTCTCTCGATAATCCATAAACTGTGAATATGGTGATACAATCATGCAGTTTGAATGCACTGGGTTCACTGTGGTTGATAAAAATCTGAAAATATGGAAAATAAATTGTGCTGTATACAAGACACTGTGGCACACAGTCTGACCACGGAATATAGAATTAACATATTCTTACTTTAAGCATTTTGTTCAGTCTGTTCATTGCTTGCTCATTTGAAACACAGTACATAAACTCAAAGCAGTTCTGTCCAAGCATGAAACATAACCATTAATTTCTGGAAACTCTGTCATATAACAAACGTGTTTAAAAAAAATCTAAGAAAATACCTTTTATGTGATGACAGTATATTAGCAAAACAACATCACATACTGCAGTTGTGCAAGTAGTAATGTCTTCCAGGGATAAGAAGCGCATAAGGCAAACTATCACTGCACATTAATGATTATCCAGTATTTTCCCGCTTTTGTTTTGATACACTAACAGTGGTGGACTCATGGGATGGTCATGATAAAATAAATGTAACATCATCCACAGAGCAATTTACTAAAATGGTCTACTCGGTCTAAGCCACTGCTTGTCTGCAACAAGTCCAAAGAGAACAGAGAAAAAAGAGGTAGATGGACTGACTGACAAGAGTGTGACAGGAAAGGATATAAAAAGAACGTAATAATACAACAATAAAGGAGAGAGACAATAGTTTGAATCCCTTCTTCAATATCTTTTCTAAAACCCATTAGGTGTTTTGTGTCTCTCGTCTATTTGGGCTGAGGACTGTATCCTCACCACCCCAGACACCTCACATCTGACCCTCAGTTTTCTCTGCAGCACATCAGTAGTTCTGAGGCCTGACACACTCCGGCTTTGAGAAATTAAGGCATCCATTTGTCTTTAAATGTGACTGAAGATTTTCATTACATTGCAAGCACTGAGAGCTTCAAAATCCAGAAGTCAATGTGGAGTGAAGCTGTTTTTCTCTATATATGGTCAGCTAACTCAGGAGAAGTTTGGGGTTACATGTAGCCACAATGAACAGGCTGTAGCTCCTGGATGTGGGCTTCTGGAAGCGTACATGGTTAGATAACAAAGCCCAATCTATCTCTTCTGTGTGCCCCCTTATTTAAAGAATAAAGCACTCCTTCATATTTCAGGCTCATGTAAAGGGTTGGTATTCTTGGCACGAACAGGGTTTCAACTTCAACTGGCAGCGCCCTAAAGTCTGTGAGAATGCCTGAGGATGCAACCGCATGGCTGCTAACTACCCAGACAGACTAAGTTCCAGGTTCTCAGCTGGAGAAGCTGGGCTGTAATTAGGGGAAGATGGGGTAAAACGGGTCCCAGGTGGCTAATGGAGCAAAGCTAAAGGACCAGCTAAAGAACCACAAAACTGGAGGCAAGTTAGACAGCTTTCAGCAAGTGTTATGCATGTGCAACTGTGGCTTGCGTGTACAGGGTATCGGCAACCTTGGTAAATAAAAGCAAAATGGGCTGTGAAAAAAATGTCTTTCTGCTTATCCTCTTGTTCTTTGATTCAAAATATTAACAAAAAATAATCCTGAATTAAAGTAAAATAATTGAAAGGATAAAGAAATTCTTATGAAACATCTTTTTCTCAATTGGTCTGGAAGAGGACATGTAACTATATTGACTCCATGCAGAGTGAGGAGGATGGTTCAAGTGGCCAAAGAGTCTCCAAGGATCACAGCTGGAGAATTGCAGATGTTAGCTGGGTCTTGGGTTCATAAAGTCTCCGAAACTAAGATCAATGCCACGGCTGATTGAGAAAAATATTTGTTTCATGATAAGAATTTATTTTTTCCTTTCATTTATTTTACTTTAATTAAAGGTTATATTTTTGTTAATATTTTGAATGAAAGATCAAGAAGATAAATAATAAAGACTTTTTTTTTTTTTTTTTTNTTTTTTTTTTTTTTTTGCCATTTTTCCCCTCAGTTTTGCTTTTATTTGATAAGTGTGCTCATATTTGTGGAGGGCCCTGTACATGCTGTACTGCAGCTCATGGTAAGATTCCATTTTCACTCATCAACCGCCCCAAAGATACTATTTTTGGGTCACATTTTTGGTTGGCAGCCCATTTCAGGAGCTCTCTGTGGGTGCTGCAGACCTGGATGACCCCACTGTTCACACAGTTTCCACTGACTTTAAAAGGCGAAAGTTGAATGTTTTGGGCCTTTAATTGTATGCTGTCATAGTGTCCACTGACACACGTTATTATGATGTTTCTAATAACCCGTTACTGCTGTTTAATAGCCACAGCATGAGTACCAAATTAAACCATTATTATATCATATGTCATATCAACTGTATTCTGTGGCTATGTGGTAGCCACTATTTCAAGATGCTTTAAATTAAAAAAAAAAAAAATTCTATTTCTATTTTTTACTTTTATGTTAAAAAAAAAGGTTAACACTGATCATGTTGTCATATCCAATGCTCTGTTAATATCGGAAAGACAGAAACAAACATCCACACACAGACACACAAACACACTTCTGTGTCCGCCCCCAGCTTGTTTGCACTAACCTAAATAAAAAACGATTTCCATCAGCTAAGTGAGAGACAATAACATAAAGCACATCAACAAAACTATTATTAGGATAAATGATGGCAAATTTCAGCCAGAAGACTTCATTACCTGCTCACATGGCATAATTAACAACAACAATGGAAGAAGGTTCAATGAAACACAAGCCCTTTTTTCAAAATTTACCATCCATATACCCACTTATCAGATGCCAGAGCTTGATACACAAGCGAGGGAAACATGATATTGGCTCTATCCTACATCTTCTGTTAATTAGTCAATTAGTCAATGCACCATTCCTTTTCAACAGCATTGTTTGGCCTCCATAGAATGAGCTGTTTAATTGCCTATTATGGTGTCTTTGCAGGGAAGCAGCGACTCATATGTCCCCCAAGTGCATTGGGTGAAGCGCTATTGATGTGCGTGTGTTGGGTGTGAGAGGGCTGGATCACATTTTCACGACCTGACACTCAATAGTTCCAGACACAATGATATTAATGACACCCATGTGTAGCTTGAGGATTAAAACGTGCTTTCTGCAGGCCAGACACGATACCTAGCATAATTACTGCTTAAATCTACTTTGTTAAACCTGCACATACTGTTTATTAAGATATTATGTTAATTTTTGTTAGCTAAGCTTCCTAGACTGAATCATTAATCTGGATTGTTTTGTTAAATTTCCCCAGAGATTGTTTTTATTTACAAACATCTTGTTTTACACTGTATAACAGTGTCACACACATATTCTCTATCTGCTTGTTCCAGTATTTCATTGAAAAAAATATTAAAACCCCAAATGCTGTTTTTGTGGGTGCACAATCTTATTAAATAGAATGACTCAAGATGTTTCTGTATCACTTATCCACATGGTAGCTCTGAAAACATTGGGATCTTAATTGAATAAAATTATGCAGGTTTGTACAATACTGTGTAAAGATGCACCCTTCTGTAGTTTCAGCAGACTTTCAGAGGTAAGACATGTGAAAAAATAAAAACTAACTAAACCAAACTCCATCAAATCTGCATCAACTCTGGTTTTCTATGATGAACCTATTTGGAAAGAGACAGACAGGTTGTTGGCAATCATCAGAAGATGAATATGATTTGAATATGCACACACTGCAGCTGTAAGTATTCCCCTTTTAGGTTTTATCTGTCTGAATCAAAAGGATTTAGATTTCAGTTTGAACAAAGTCCAGCCGCAAGGCTTTTAACTCGAACTGAGAAATGGGATCATCTAACATCTATTTTAGCTTCCCTATGGCTGCCTGTTCTTGTAAGGGTTGATTTTTAACATATTTGTGTTAACTTTTAAGGCTTTTCAGAGCTGTCAAGTCCCTATGAGTCTTATGAGCCAACACACAGCTTTAGAGCCTCTGGTAGTGGCCTCTTGGCTATCGCAGGGTCCAGGGTAAAGACCAAGACTGCCCCAAAGTTCAGGTTAAAGAGTAGAACTAACAGAGCCTTTCCTGTCATGGCCCTGAGGCTATGAAATGATTTTCAGTCACTTCTCAAATATGCCTTTAGTGGATAGCTCACTCTGATGCTAATTTGACTGCATTATGCTATTAATCCTTAGACTGGTTTTAACTGATTTATTAAAAATCCTGTTTTATTTGTATATTTAATATTCATTACTGTAGCCGAGTTAGACTACAATTTCAGACAGACTGATTTTTAACTCACTTTTGTGGTCATGTTTGATTCTTCTGTTTTGAAGAAATTTTTTAATTCTTTAATGATGTACTGATGTACAGTATATGAATCTCATCAAATCTACATTTTTTTCCATTGTCTTTCAACAGTCCCCTCAGCCTCTGTCATTCTGTCTTAGCTGCTAATAACTGATTTTCTTCTGCTTATGCTTCTTCTTTCTCTTTTCCCCTACATCCTTTCAGTTTCATACAGATATGTGTCATCTCACTTGAAGAGAACCTCGATGTCTCTGTCTTTGTTCATCTCCTTTCATTAAACTCTCTCTTCAAAAAGAAGATCGGCATGGCCTGAAGCACAAAGATATGTATGTTGCTTGTAAAAGAAAATGAGCATGCTTTTAGGAGTTTTTTGGATTTAAAATGCTAAGAACATAGCAATAGCCAATATATAAAATCAACTGTCACACTGTGTATCTGTGTATCATACAAATACAAAAAGTGTCCAAAGTGATGTGAAACTAGACCATTTCATACATTTCTTGGCAGATAGAAAAGGAGTGGAAATCAGATTTGAAACTTTGAAAATCTTTGATGAACGTAGAAGCTTAAGGGAGACAAGTTAACTAAACTCAGTCTGATAAAACATGTACTTGAAAGATCCTATACACATCTTAAGCCAAAATGTTCCACAGAGAGAGACTATATAAATTGATGTCTCAAAATCTGTTTTTCACAGTTAGCACGTCAGGCATTACAAATTCAGAAAAACGCTGCATAAGGTGAATAGAGGTCTATAAAACTCAGAGGAGAGGACATTGATTTACAGGAAGAAGTGAGTTTGCCTTACTAAACTGTTTGGGGTCAAAGAGGTGATTATTGAGCAAAAAGATCATCCAAACCTGTAAAGTCTTTAACATGCATACCGATATTATTATGTACTATAATATGTAACCATGATCAAATTTCTAAGACAATTCTCAAACTTTTATTTAATTAAAACGGCTGCAAAAATAAATCGAAGGTGTGTACATTTAGCAATTTTCCCTTCAGCCAACCTGATGATAAATGAGTCTCATTATAATAAGTGTCATTCTTTCTCTCCTGTTCTCAGTTTAGAGCTAAAAATTTAATCAATCATTCAATTAGTTGACTGACAGAAAATTAATCAGCCATCAGATGTTACCATCACGAGCATCAGCCTGTAAGAAAATACTGATAAAATTTTGCAGCTGGAAGATGTGAATATTCGCACCATCTGTTTAAAATGTGTTTTATTTTGATTTTTTTTCAGTGTTTGTTATTGTTCAGTTTGTTAGTTAGGATATTTCCAAAACTTAATAACAGGTTTCAGGAATATATTAAAGAGGCTGTGGATTTACTAGTAGACAAACATGCACATAACGGTTATAACAAATGACTAGCTTGGCTTTATATTGGCTCACTTGGGATTTAAACTAATAATCTCTGATGTGATGAACCTCTTCACACCAACCCAGAAAAATTATTGAGATTTTTGTCATGATATACAGAGAGACTCGCTGCTGGTCACAGCAAATAACATTGCTGCTCTGAAACTAACACAGCAGACAAATCAAGAGTTTCTGCTTGCGGGACATGTAATGTTGTTAAAAAATCTATTTTCCACTGCATTTCTATATCCACTGCTTTCATATTAATTACACAAGTAACTTACTGTGCTTGCACCACTTCAAAAAACTGCATCTGAATGTACAAACATAAAATTTAATTTCTTTCGGCCTGCAGTTGAGGCTGAAAATTTGAGCCATAAAATTGGATGAAGGTGATGACATTCTGTTATCTCTGATGACATTCTGGGTGCGCAGTTGTTAAGGTCCAATTTGATTCAAGTGATGAAACCTCTCCATCATCCTTTTAATTAACTCATCTCGTCCTTTTATCTCTCATCTTCTTCTGCATTACATACTGAGTCACTCTGGTTAAATATAGATAGATAGATAGATAGATAGATAGATAGATAGATAGATAGATAGATAGATAGATAGATGGATAGATATGTAAGAAGACCTATATTTATCAAGAAAATACACAGCTATACAATTAAATGTGTAGTTTCTACAAAAAACACCTAACGACACCGACATGGATGTCAAACCTTTTATATAGTTGCAGTAAAAGCACTGTTGTCTGTCTTGTTTGTTGCTTATGGTGAGCGATGTTTTGATAAAAAAAATATTTCAAGGGCCACACCGGCTATTTTGCATGTTTGAGCCTAATATATTTAATTTTCAAACATGTAACGTTGCTGACAATCATTTCCCAAAGCATACTACTGGAACAGTGATTAAAAAAAGTTTTTCCTACCTTCCAGACTGCCACTGGTTTCAGTTCATTCTGGTACACTATTAAAATCAACTTGTNTCCTACCTTCCAGACTGCCACTGGTTTCAGTTCATTCTGGTACACTATTAAAATCAACTTGTTGATTCTTGAAACATTTTTGGCCTAGGTAATCCATTATCATGAACAAGATGTGTATTCAGGCTTTTTTTAAAGTTACGTAATGTTAGTGTTTAAGCACAATAAAAAGCACGGAGTGATCTGAAAATGCTTCCTGTTGTCTGTTCTTCGCTACAGCACTTGAATGCACCACTGGGAAGCTTTTACAGATCACTCCGTGCTTTTTATTGCACTTAAATGCTAAAATTACTTCTGAATATACATCTTGTTCATGATGATGGATTACCTATCCCAAGAATATTTCAAGTATCAACAAGTTGATTTTAATAGNTTGTTCATGATGATGGATTACCTATCCCAAGAATATTTCAAGTATCAACAAGTTGATTTTAATAGCTTACCAAAAAAATAATTAACTCACTGTTATAGTAGCATGCTTTGGGAAATGATTGTCAGTAACGTTACCTGTATGAAAATTGAATATATTAAGCTCAAACATGCAAAATGGCCGGTACAGTCCTTTAACTGACAATGTTTGACAGTTACTGTTAATGTGTTGCTCATTGTGAGAAACTCGTTAGCAAATCGTGACTGCCCACCTGCTGGGATTTAAGAGGAGTGCAATTGGAGTGTATCAGTGTCCACTCTGCATAAAGCTCCACACACTCTAAGAAGTTCTGTCCACAAATCTTAAAGTTCAGTAGAAATTCAAAATTATATCACAAAACACCTATCAGAAAGCATCTTGCAATTGTAATATAAAACATTCAATAATTCTTAAAACTTTATCACATCAGACCTATTTATTAATTCATTTGTTATAGGCAATTAGCAATATGATGATTTTTGGTTTTTTTGTAGAGTCAAAATCATAGTGGCCACTGAGCAGCTTTAGATTCTTGCTCAAAGGCACTTTAATGGTAGATGTTGAATGTAGTAAACATCTATTTCTTCCGCACAGATTTGTTACAAAGCCAATTTTCCATTTACTGGCTTACTTCTCTAACCTTCAACCAGGCAATACCCCAATGCCTAATGTCTGATAAACACAGAGCAGCCAACAAGAAACAAGCAGCATGGTTTATTAATTCCTCAGTGGTGCTCATGAGATGATAAAGCTTCTGTTTCCCTCAGCTAATGATGACCAGTGAGACAGTGACTCATGCAGCCCAGTAAGCTGATGGGCGCCATGAATGATATGTGTCAAGAACACATGTCGGCATTGTTTTATTATGGCCTGCGCTTCATTTACTTTCAATGATGCTTCCTAATGGCTTAAACCGATACAGGCACAAGCATGCAGACAGCTCACAAACAGGTTCATTTATTAATTTATCTACACACACACACACACAAACACATGCACGCTGAGAGCAGAGAATGGAGGACCAGTAGCTCTTTCATACCTTATTATGGCATACTTTTAGGAAGAGAAACATAATATGCCCATCATGCCCATGGTCACCCTATGCAATATTGATGTGTGAGAACAGAGCAAGGGAATGATACCAGGAATAATATCAGGAAATTTAGCCTATTCCCAGTGACAAGCAAGGGCGGACTTATGATAAAGTGGGCTCACCATGCACAGCCAGTTGCCATGTTTGCCGTTGTTCTACTTAGCCTCATGGCTCACTGCCTCATTACCCAAATGCTTCATTAAGATCATTTAACTGCATAAAAATGATTCCTTTTTGGTATTCCATATTTTAAAATGAGACTAGTGGGCAAGCAAATCCACTTGCACTAAGGACAGGCAGCAATTGTAATATGGGTTCAGACTGTGATGGTGCATATTAATAGCTGTTTACTGTTGCTCTTTTCACTGCCACTTAATGCGTGAGGTCTCATCTCATCTCGTCTTGAAAACCGTAGGTGCATTTCAGGTTAGAGTGCACTAACCTGTAGCCTTCCTCTGCTGAGAGCTTTTCAGATATGCACACAAATAATCATGGATATGATACGCATTCACACACAAACACAATGAAATCCACCACAGCGTGCAGACAAGTGGGTGTTATGGACAAATTATCACAGTCCTTGGTATGGACCATGTTTATTTTCATTTTGCTTCTTTTAAAGGTTAGTGTACATAACTGAACAAAGCAACCATGCCATGTTTCTACAGCATGCAGTTGACATCATTATAAGCCAACGTAGTCATAGAGGAAATCACATAAAATACAAAACTTAAAAGATTTAGGAAGTGGAGGAAAGAAAACTGAGGTAGCACAAATTGTATCATGAGATGAAAAAGCAACAAGAAGCTTAACATGTTTTCACTGAGAGCACAAGCACAATTGCATCAATAAAAAATAACCAACGATCTGCAACATCATACGCCCAATCTGTCTTTAAAGGCGGTTTGTAAGAAATTTCAGCTTTCACAATCAGAAATCATCATATCAGACATCCTAATGCACAATCACACACATCTGTCAGTACCTGAAGAGAGACACACACTCACTCAGTTATACGCAAACAGGCATTGTTTTATTACCACACACACACACACACACACACACACACACACACACACACACACACGCATTCCTATGCTCAAATTTCCTGTGCCACACGCAGCTGGAAAAGCAGCACTCCTTCTCCCTTCCAGTCTCCAGTCAGCTGAACATAATCTGCAGCAGAAGTCATGCACAACAGTCTTAAGTGGAAGCTTTTGATTTGTTTGACACATCAAGTGAACCTCTGCTCCCAGATTAGACTCGGCTTTGAACCAGAAAACTAAGGCTGTCTTGAATTTGTTTCACTATGACACTATAGGACACAGATGTAACAAGATATCGGACCTAAAAATAAAAAATAAAAAACCCCAGTCCCTCTCCTCTCAGCTCATCCACTTCTCTGCTGGACAAAGTGCTTCTTCTAGCTGTGACGCTGTGCGGTGCCTTGAACCAGAAAGCTGAGGCTTTGAGATGGCTGTCAGACTGTTGTACAGTCACGCTGTGAAGCTTTAACCTATTAGCACTACAGCTGTACTATAAACCCACAAAGCCTCTGTGATTGCTAGGCATTCATTTACAGGTTAAAGCTCTGGAATTTAGCAACAATACAGATGACTGAGGGAAATATTTTCACAAGCAGACACTGTGGAAATCCCTGCAGTGTCTGAGGAAATGTCTTGTGCAAACATGACACTAAAATGTGTCTAAGTAGCAAACTCATAGTACAGTATTAAGTCTGTGAGATTATTTCACCTCTATGAAAACCATTTAAAGGAGGAATTTCCGAGAATAATGTGTCACTTTTCTTGATACTATTGCAGCAATATGCCTTGTTTTGAGACATTTAGGGTGTTTTCACACCTAGTTCGTTTTGAGCACCCTGCAGCATTTCCCTCTTAAGTTTGGCTCATTTGGCCATATGTGAACACAGTATCAAACTCCGGTCTGCACAAAAATTGGACGGAGACCAACAAGAGGAGAAGGTTTTGGTCCGATTTTCCAATCGAACTGTGGGTTCCTTTGTGGTGTGAACACGAATCGCACTAGTGCTGAACCATATACGAGGCAACCTACTGATCTATTGACTGATCTATGTGGAAGTGAAAAGGGTGACGTGTGGTTAACACTTAAACAAGTGTTTGTTTTCTGTTAAACGCTTGGCAGATTTCCCCTACTTAAAACCATTAAACATGTCCAAAGAGAAAACTAATCTAACTGCAGTTTAACTACATCTTTGATAAGACATAGCAATTAAAACAGATGTCGTGAAATGATCATAACTTATCAGACTTGCTTAACACATCTTCAGATATTCATGCTGAAGGTTAGAATGTTGTATGTGTTCCATTCTCCTGTTCAGCTGTCTGAAGGCAGCACATCTTCTTCCCATAATGTTTAGCAACACTTGGTTTTCCACATGTTGTCTTAAAGTCAAATTCAGCTTTTCTTGCCATTCTTTCGGTACATGGCCCAAATGATGACTAGGAAAACATCCAAATTCCATTTTTGTTCCATGTTGTTTATTTATCTTGGCATAGCAAACTTTTCTGTTTTTTTCATTGTTATATTTTAATTAACATTTTCCAACACTTCATCAACACTTTTCCTTTTGTTGCTCCTGCTCCCATTCATTTCTGACCAATGAACAGAGTGACTGTTCTCATGTGACTTTTGCTTCTATATTTTGGTTTGATTGGATTGTTTCCTTTGTGAAACTGAACCATACCAACGAGAAAGTGCAACACACTGACTCAGACTAGAGCAAACAAACTACAGTTCTGAAAACACCCTTACTCTACATTCTACAAAATTCTTGAGAATTGAGAATTTGCAACCAGAAATGGAACAACAAATTACCAGGGTCTGAAAGAGGAACTTGCTGGGAAAATGAAGGCAAACGTGGTTGCAGTGGTGGTAGGAGAACTCCGTGCTGTGACTCTGCATCTGAGTGGATCCAACAACAAAATCTCTGTGCTTACTGATGCATGCTGTCAGTGTGGATACTGAAACATACTGAAACAACTGCCAGCTGGTTATTTGCGTGTGGAACTTAGTTCACTTGCACATAATGCTGTGTGCTGGGAAATGGGTTTCTAGATTTTAATAAGTTTTAAGTTTTAATGGCACACAATGGAACATTTTGTCAACTGGTGTACCCTGAGCCCAACACTCAACAAAGAAACACTAATGGTTCAGAAGTTCTATAGCCAATAGTAATCATTTCATAAATGACTTGATCATCCCCTTTGCCAATCTTCCAGACTAGACAATATTTGTGCAAAATTAAAACTGCACTATTCTGCTAAATGAATAAAGTCAGTTCATTTCAAAACTTTGTGATAAAACTGTGTTACGAAACTGATAACTCATATTTGCAGTCGTGCTGAAATTAAACTAAGTTTGCAGTGAATTTGGAGAGTCAAAATTATTTAAACACTATTTAAATTATCTAATCAAGAAAGCTTTCTTGTTTATCGGCATGCCGCAAAATCTAATTTGTAACTGCAGATTTTTTAAAATGTCAGCAAATCATCAAATGAATTTTACCACTGTAATTATTATGATAATAAAATCCTATTTTGTGTGCAATAAAACTTGATTTAGTTTATTCTGACCCACTTGAAAAAGTCAGTCCAGTACACACACAGTGTCCTGTTTGTGGTGTGTTCATGCACATCAAACTGTTAAAAGGTTTAGAGATCTAAATTCTGAAAGGTGTTGAAATTGTAAAAAGAAAAAGGAAATCTGTCATTGGTTGCCATTCATGCTGACACTGAGTGCATCGTAACAAGATGCACGATTCCTGTCATCCTGTTGATTAACAACTGCTAGTGGCCTTTCCAAGTTGGAAATTTTGACCTTTCATGATAGTAGCGCCATCAGGGCAATCACTCAGATCTTAACATTAAAGACCAAATATCAGCTTTTCGCACTGATCTGAAACAATTAACCAAAGAAAAGCATCACTTTTTGCACAGAAGAACATGTTTTGACAGTAAGAAATGAACAGCTTGCTGGTCTTTCAGCTAATCACAAAGAGGTGAAATGTGACCTGATATACTGGATTGTCGGGGGATTTTTGATGTGACTGAGGAGCAAAGCAGAAGGTCTGTGGCAATCAAATAAGGAACAGTGATGAAAGTGAGTTAAGAAAGAAGTGGACACTTGAAAATTGGGCACTTAAGTCAATAATTTGGCTTTAGTAAGACATAGAGCAGAAATACTGGCCACAACCACCATGACTAAGCTGAGAGAGAGAGAGACAGAGAAAAGGAGCTTGAGGGTGCGTGATGGACATCATGTATCAAGACAGAAGCAGAGTGATCTTTTTTTTTCTTAGTCCAGAGCATAGGGCCTCCATAGTCTTTCCTCCAGTTGACTCAAATGTCTTCATATTCTTGCTTGACAGTCCTTTGCCATGACATTTTTTGGGTCTCTCTCTCTCTTCCTAGTCCCCTGTGGATTCCATGCATGAGCAGGCATGTGATGTTGTTGGGGGTTTTCTCAGTGGTATGGCTGATCCAACACCATTTCCTTCTTCTGACAGTGACTTCAACCTTTGCTTCATTGTTGCGCTTCTGCAGGTCATCTTTTGAGATCATATTTGGCCAAAAGACTCTCAAGATGTAACAGATTCTCAAGCTAATAAAGGTTAATATTTAACTGTCTTGGCTCAACACTGAAGGATGAACTTAAGGTTGGAGTTGAAAATTTTAAGCTTTATCCATCGAGATTTACAACTGGATCGCCAGACTGCTCATAACATATAAAATGCACCTTATGCTTTCTTGTACCTGGTCTTAATTCATCGAATACAATCTAATATCATGTGTCTGTTGGTCAGGTTACCTCCGACTTCCATAAACAAGTATCTCAGGACTTATTTACTCTGCCGTTTTCTCCTTGTGTATGCAGGAGCATAAAGTCAGACAGACGGAAAAAGGGTGCAGTGGCAGTATTTTAGCTTGGTCCACTCTGCTGCCACCTCCCATCTACTGATTTGTAAGACAGGCCTGGCACATCTATTGTAACTGTCAGCCTGGCTTTAGGACGGAATTACTTCCCCGTATTAAAACTGAAATCCTGCAGTAAGCCACAGTCGCAGCATTACAAAAGTCTTTCCTTAGTTCATATTATAAGTACACTCAGAATTAGTGCATATAGAACACAATGTGGGTACAAACACACACCGGCCAACGTCAAACACAAACACTGGCACAGGTGCACGTAGCGTTGGCCTCTCCCATATAACACACACACACAATAGCCAGAGAAACAGCAGGAGAGGACGATCTGTTTCGACAAATAAAGCCTAAGAGATGCAGAGAACACAAACTTTGCTTTTTGAAAGTTTAACCAACTGAGTTGCAGGTCAGCATCTCTACACCACACGCTCATGAATCTGGGTATTTAAAATGGGGCTTTAACTGAGCATGACCTGCTCCTATGCGTACATTTATAAACACATGCAGGTGTACATTGACATGTGCAACACGCACAGACACACACACAGACACACAGACACACACACACACACACACACACACACACACGCATGCACAGCAACGCACATTTAATACTGAACANACACACACACACACACACACACACACACACGCATGCACAGCAACGCACATTTAATACTGAACAGAGCCATAAATTAGTTGGCCTGCATGAATATGCTGCCTGCACCTTTCTGCACTATGCACACACTAAACTGGGCTGGTGTGAACTGTACACTCAGCAGTCTGTAAATGATTTCTGATGCTTTTAAATTTTCTCAGCAACCCTCACTGCTGGCAAAAAAAAATCCATCGCATGGGAATGGGGAGATAAAGAGTCTGCAAGCTGGAGAAACTTGACATGAAAAGATAATGAGTGACAGTTGTCTTTACTTTGAGAGAGAAAAATGTAGCATTCAGCACAAGGGTTACAGATATTAGACTTTATGTTATATAGTTTTTTGGGGGCTTTTTTTTCATCAATGATATGATATCCTAAATTAATCATTGAGAAGTGAAACTCAGAGCACAAAGACAAGAAAAAGAGCAGTGCTTGAGATTCTGCAGGCAGCAGCATAAGGAAAATCTCCTGGAGGGCATGTGGACGTGGGACTGCTGCTGCTCTGATCCTGCACCTCTGAAGCAGTTAAACATCTCTGTCCAGCCACAAAACGGAGCCCTGAGCCAGTACTGTTGGGTAAACATTTTTTTAATTTATACATTTCAGTCTGTGTGTGTATGTGTGTACGTTGAATAGGAAATGTAATAGGAAATAGCAAGTACCCTATATACTCGACTATAAGCCGATCTTCAGTATAAACCGACTCCCTGATTTTGACATGCAAATTTAGATTTTTAAAGACCTCTGATGTTGTTCCATCAATTTATATGTTTCGCAAATTACCTGTTTTTCTGGGTATTGTCATAGTATTCCTCTGATTTCCTGAAAATAATCCACATAACGGTACTGGTAAACATGATATTTATTTCAGCAGCTGATTACTGTAACTGACATTAGCTGACATTAACTTTTCCGGACTCCTCTCTGAATCGCCAAACAGCTCATTCCAGTCCTGTTCTGTGTAATGTGTGCCCTCATCGTTGATGAGTCCAGGTAGTTTCCATTCTATGTTGTATCTTATCTCAAGCACAAAACATGATGTTGAACGAGACTTCCAAATAACATTACTATACCGGTATGTGAAACAGCACTTTTATAAGGTCATCTCTGATTGGCCCATTCTTTTGTCTTTGACCAATCACAACAGNAACAGCACTTTTATAAGGTCATCTCTGATTGGCCCATTCTTTTGTCTTTGACCAATCACAACAGCGTTTACTGGCCGCCGTAAATGGCCGCCATAAAATGTGCTGGATAAGATGTTTAGCCAGGTATGATTAAAACTATTTTCCATGGGTAGTGGTAATAGGTAGTATTTCCACCCCTGGAAATTTCCTTCTCTGGGGTCAAATTTGAATTTCTTGCGTATAAGCCGACCCCCCAATTTGTTTTTTGTGAAATTTGGTAATAAAAAGTCGGCTTGTACTGTACTCAAGTATATATGGTACTTTTTTTTTTTAACCTTTGTAGGANAAAAAGTCGGCTTGTACTGTACTCAAGTATATATGGTACTTTTTTTTTTTAACCTTTGTAGGATTGAAAACATCAGATTTTTTTAGATACTGATTTCTTATGTCCAACATTTAGTCCAAGAATTTCTGAATCTCATCTTTTCTTGCAATTTGTCTTTGCCGTTAGACATTGGCAGAAGGATGAGATGCCAGTATCCCCAGTGCTCCGTTTCACAATGTCTGAAAATAAAATACTGAATCTAAACTAAGTAAACGATGGATGAGCTGCTGCCTTCAGGCTGTGGTGAGTGAACAGATGATCACAAGGACACGCGGAGGTTGTTTGAGCCTTGAGTGACAAGTCTCTATTGCTATCACCGAGAGATCCGGAACATCTTTTATCAATGTGACAAGTAACTTGCTGACTAACTAGAGCAGCCAAGAAATGTGAATTTAGATGCTGAGAACAAATCAGCACCAGATCATTATATCACTGCACAGCCAGGAAATCACAGATGTACAGTGTTAAAAGCAAGATAAAGGCTTTATCGGAATGGGGGTACTTTGTTGTCAGTCTTACTCATGACCTCTTCTCCATCTCCTACTTTATCTCTTTCATCATAGACAGTTACTTGTAAATGGATGCTTTGCTGTGTTCTATCGGAGCAATGTCACTTGTTTTATCAGAACACATCTTGCCTTAGGGATCTTTTGCAGCGTGAAGCCTGTATTAATTGATTACCTCCTTTCTGTCACCTGTCAGATGTCAGAGCCTGAAACATTATTTTTCCATATTACGATATTCCAACAGTGTCTCTGTATCAAATTTATTCATTTAGGCCAATACTACAGTCTATTTGCAACCTGTCTTTAGCGCATATCCAATGTCACAACTCCATAGCAACCCAGGTGCCATGTTTAAGCCTGATTACAAGACTGCATCAATAAAGAGCAAGAGCTGAGGTAATAGATGCACCATGTTCATGCATGTCACGCAGGTTTCATCTAAGACTGTGGTGTGTAGCCTACACACTTTAAATAGACACAGACTAATGTGTTAAGAAAAAAATTAGGTGTTTTTGAATCTGTAAAAAGAGTACAATCACAACGCATAAATGTTCCTTACACTAACACCCTGTGAATAAAAAGTGCTGAACATAAAGAGGAAGTTGACAGCATATTTTAAGGGAGTGAAAGTACCCAAGAGACAAGGAAAAGATAGAATAATCAAGGCAACTGCTGGCACAATGAAAACACAGCATCCCGTGAGGGCTTGATGATTTTAAAAACTGTTTTTTCCTCCTTTTTTTTTTTTTTTTTNCTTTTTTTTTTTTTTTTGATCATCAATATTATCTGCTTCCTGTCTTCTGTAAATTCAAGAAAAAACATCTTTTTTTTGACCTGTCAGACCTTGCCAAGTGTCATGCATCAAATAATACAGTCAAGACAAAAGCTACATCAATCCATTATAGGAAAAAGCGCCTGTTTTTACTCTCAGTCAGCTTCTGTGATGATTAAATCAACTTTTAAATGCCAAGAACATTAATCATGTTTTCCAGTAATTTTTCTTCAATGAACTCAAAGGTGTTAATGAACTACTGGGAATGATTAAACACACCAAATGTAATGTACCAAGGCGAATCAAACAGGTTTTTTGTATAATGACTAAGCTAACAGAGAAAAGCAAAAGAAAAAAAGCTGGAAAACAAACATGATTCTGGATGGTGCTTAGGTGACTAATGTAGTCATGTGCCAGTGCCATGTGAAGAATCACCGAGAAATCTGGCCCAGAATCTGCCCGTGTTTCTGCTGTGGAGTGGTGCAAGCTCAGACCTTTGTACACAGTGTGCCTTGGTACACCCTGTTTCACATTCAGCTAGTGCACCGCTGCTCTCACTGGTCTCCCTCTCTCAGGCCCCACTCTCTTTCTTTCCTTCCCTCTCTCCCCTCTGGCAATCCAGTTCCACTATCCCAGAGCCAAACAGAGAATCCCTCCCTGGCACACACAAGCGTTCTAATTTCAGGACAGTTTCCTGCCCCATTCACTTTCTCTTCCTCCCTTCTTCCTCTTTCTCTCTCTCTCAAGCCCCATGCAGCATCCCTTGCCTCTAATCTCACCCAAAGTGTTTATAATTGATTGATTCTCTCCATCTATTTCTCTCCATATCTCTGTGTTTCTTACTTTCTCCCAACACACATCTCTTCTATCCAATCCATTATTAAAAATCATTTTGCATGGGTAGGAGCAGTGACACGGTCACATGGATAAAATGAGTTTCTCAGATCTCTCCTAGCTGCGAATCTGCCTTCATCCCTTCTTCCCCCCCTCAGTTCACCTTTACGCCCCCACATTTCAGGAACCCATCTTGTCAAAACTGTCTTTCTTTTGTTCTGTAATTAAAATTGCATCAGAGAGGTAAGGTAAAAGGTGTACGTGCGTGTAGGGGTTGGGGGGAAACTGTTTGGCAGGCTCAGAAGCCCTCTGACAGGGAACTGAGGCCTCGGAACATTTCCTGTCTCCCTGCTGGAAAAGCCGACAAAAACTAGATTTTCAGGCTGGAGGCGAGTTGCTGTAAAAGTGACCCGCTACCTTGTTTGCATCTTAACTCCTTCTCATTTCTTCCTCTGTAAAGCAGACAAATACCGAGGGCAAGAGCAGTTTGCTGCTTCATAGCAAGCACGCACTGTGAGCGCGCAAAATTATCATGACACACAATGTAATTATTCGCACCACATACTGTCCTAAGAGGATGAGAGAGGGCACAATGGTTACAGAGATTATAATTAGTGTATATATTATATTTTTAACAATGACAAAATATCCTTTAAAATACTCATTATGAATTGAAATTCTGAGGAAAAGAAAGAGAGCACTGCTGGGAATCCTGCAGGCAGAAGCACACAATACTTTGATATTGTACAAATTATTCTACATCATAAAACTTCTAATTAAAAAAAAAATCATCCATTTTAAAGCAAAACAACAACTGCTACTACAACTAACATGCAATTGAAGAAAACCGTGCTGAGGCAGAGAATAAGAGACAGTTCCACTCACGGCCAATGCCAGTTCATGCAAAACAGATAGCGTGGCAGTCACTAACGTTTACAAGGACACCATACTCCAATATTTTGGTCTGTATATCAAGTAAGGCAATAATAAGAGAAAGATGTACAAATGGACATAATTAATAGCATTCTGTGGTTTGCCACATATACATGATGCCTTGAGAAGAGTCGACGAGGGGAGAAAAAGGTTTACTCTGATGATGAGCTTAACATGTCTCCATAAACTGATTTGCAATTGTATCATCTAGTTACTCAGGAGAAGTTCACTCCTATTTACATGGTTTTCAATCTAACAATGTTGTTTACATGATGTATGAAAAAAATCTATTAGCTTAACCCATGCATAATCCAAGTTTTAAAGTGCATGTAAACAAAGTGTTTTTGTTGAGATACTGAGAATATATTAATTAGTGTCCCATTCTTTCGTGAGTTTCGCAACAATTATATATAGAATCAGCACCCTCTTGGTTAAATAATTGAACTGAATGGACATTACAGAACACATCCTTATTAATGCAATATTCAATTTCTAATTTGACTTTCCTCATACTGAGAGATAAAGAGGCATGTCAGTGAGAACCACGAACCTCGTTATAGACTTTTTTCATTAAGGATGCATACATTACTCAGCAACAACCTAATTGATCCACGTCTTTGAGTACTACAGTAATAGCAAATTGATTGATTTGCCCTCAGGAGGGAGAGTGTTGGGAACTGTCCAGCCAAAAAGAATGGCAGATTCATCTGCTTTGAGCTGATGGATGAGACTGGAATAGCAATAAAAAAAAGAAAAAAAGAAAAATGAAGAACAAAGGTGAATTCTGTCAAAAACGCTTGATGAAGAATGAGACATTAAAGCATGTTTGGATATCTAATATTACTGGCATGTACCTTAAAAACTCTCTGAACAGTCATCACTTAAATAGTTTAATTAGATTACACATTGAGTGAAGCTAAAAAGTCAGAAACCTCAAAGATTAATTTATCAAAAAACAAAACAAAACTCACCTTTCACATCACTGAATAAACACTTAAGGCCAAAAAGCACGTCAAGGAGAAGAGAGTAGAGACAGCTGAATTAGAAAACATATTAATATTTAAAAACAATCCCCTTCAGAAGTCAAATTGATGCATGGGATGTTTCTGAAATGTGATCATGTGCTTCCGAAAGACTTTCTGTATTGATCACAACTCATTACTAACACGTCTCTGTACCACCACGAGTGGACTTTGAGGGTCGATGAGCAGCTGGAATGGAGCAAATAGTTCAATATGAGTGGTCCTGGTAATTACGTAAGAGTCTGGATTTACACAAAGGAAGGAGTGAAGAGGAAATTTGTGGGCACACAGATCTGACAGGGAGACTAAATGGACTAATGGGCAATACTGAGAGACAAAAATTTAAAAAAATGTTATGAAATATCCCACTACAAACTATTAGGAAACAAAATAAAGTAACTAATCACACCAAATATTTTTCATCAAGCTGTCTCTTAACTATGTCCTATCTAACTCCTATAAAATATTAACAAATCTATAATGAAATGTCACATTTTTCTGCTACTAGCATGCGCTTTTTGTTCTTTTTGGGAGGTACTGTATATGGTCAAAATTCACTTGTAGTGGTTAGTATTCTTTCAATTTCCTAAAGTCTGAAGGTCTTGAAATGCAAATGAAAGCCAAGTGTGCAATTGAAAGATTCTCTTATGGAGGATGCCCCTCAGATCTCCCAAGCTGGCTACTTTTCTCATTGGCTGGCTACTATACACCCTTTTTGAATGAATGCACCAACAGAAATCAAGCTGATTGTGAGGGAAATGAGACATTATGTGGGTTAGGTGCAGGACTAGAGTATATAGACCTGAAACTGAATAGACATTGTTCAGTGTTATGCAAGAGAGCCTTAAATCTTGTTGAAATGAAGTATGGCCCACAGAATTTACAGCAAGCATTTTTATTGGCCATTATAAATTTGTATAGAATCTGACATTTTGTTTCTACAAAAAAAAGAAAAGAAAAAAGAAAAACAACAGCAGAAAGGGGGGAGGGGCATAGCTATTGAGCTGTTGTGTCATTGTATTTGGACAAACAACAGAATAGCTGTAAAAAGGTTGATACAGTCAAGGCTCTGCAGTTTCTGAGAGGTTAAACGAGCACAAACCTGCGTGTCGACTGATAGCACCGTTGCTGCTGTTACTGCTGTGGCAGCTGCTTTTTTTGTGTCTTTGTGTCTCTGCAGCACTTGACCATTATGTTCAATTTCATCACGAGGACATTGTTGTTACCTGGGCCCCAGTCTCTGTCTTTGCTTTTTCTCCTTCTTGTTCTTATTTTCTCTTTTGTCCCCTTGCCTTTCTCTCCCGCCCCCACCGAGCTTCGCTTTTGAGACTGGCAAAGTTATAAGACTGTCAGAGATTTTGCTGGCGTTTGAAGACAGACGTGGGTGTGTTGAAATGTGCAAAATGGAAAAACTTAGAGGTTGTGACATCAATTACTTATCACCTATCAACATGCTATCTGCAGAGGATTCTTTGGGGATGTAGTTAAGACATATACTAAGATAAGACTAAACTGGCTCTGTATGTCCATTCACCTGCATGATTCCTCCATGTGTCTATATGTCACTTTAATTAAACGCAAGGTCATAACAACAAATTATGAGTCTTGTATCGAAGTCACTTTTTACTGTTTTCTTACTATCTCCCGCAGCTGTGGTTCAGAAGCTGCCACCTATTAATATTAATTTAGGGTAATTTTTCTTTCCTCCTGTTTTTATTATCAGCTGTGGTAAAAGACTTAAACCCAAGTCTTCTGCATTCCCAATTAGTGAATGTCTTTACAAGGAGAAAGAGCAGAGAGAGAGAGAGAGAGAGAGAGAGAGAGAGAGAGAGAGAGAGTTACTAATCTGTAATAGTTCCAGCGGTAATGACTAGAAATGGGATATCTGACACTCTGTTCCACTGGGAACTGGGACCAGTGACTAGTATTTGATGAGAAAGTTGTGTCTTTGGCCGCTAACAAGGATATACTACACTTCTGGTATCGGTTGGTGAAGTATTCCACACCTGAACGTGGACTTGAACATACCATGAAATCAATTCTGACACACTAGAAACTTTGAATTAGCACATCCGCGTCCATTCATCCATCAGTACATTAGATATCCCATCGGTGATTCTCATCATCCCCTTACAGACAATCTGCATTAAGCATGACCATTGCTGTGGTTAGGCTAATTTATTTTCCATCCTTTTCAAAGCAGTGATAAGATGATGTGATGGAAACAGACATCCTGATGGCATATGTAATCGAGACCATTTGTTCCTCCTCTCTCCCATGGCCAGAGAGTGGCCAGTGAGGTCCGCTGTTGGTGTGAGGGGTAAACAAACGGAACAGTGTTAATCACAGTTTTACTGCTTCCACAGTCTGGGGTTTGGAGGCAGAAGCTGGTGGGAGTTTTCATCTTTCTTTTTTTTTTTTTCCCCTCATGCAGCGAAGGTTCTTTCCACACCATTAGTGCTCTCTGCTGAGCTGTTCCATCCAGGTCCACTACTGTACTAATACAGTAGAGCCCTGCACATCACCATCTGCCATAAGCACAACTAACTAAATGTGGACACATCAGCACATAAGAGGATCTGCACCGTGTGGGCAAAGCAACCCTCTGCTGTACATGGTTTTACAGGCTACAGGGAAAAGAAAATTGCTCAAAGCATGAAATATTTTACCTTAGAGGGAAGCTGAAGGACACGGACGGTGAGAGGACAGGAGGATAGATTTGCTAAGCCTTTTCTTGCCTTCTCTTCGACTCATTCTTTGCCTAGAGACGTGCATGTTATTTATCAAACTGATGCAGTGGTCTGGAAGCAGTTATCTTGTCATCTCAAGTGCACCTAACATATAATGAGTAAAGTGATTTTCTAGTTCCTTTACAGGAGGAGATGTGATATGAGATATGATGCTGATATAGATTTGTTCATGCAATTTGTGAGGATCATTGCATAAAACTTTCTCAGTCTTAAGAGTATATCCTATCTCAAAGGAAACTTAGGACTTCCTTTAGCACTGGCAGCAAACAATACCACAAATAAAAGTCATCTAAAAATAAAAAATAGATTCTTAGAAACTCACAACTTTACAAGTGTTACAAGCGTGACTTAGGCTGCACTTACTGTGGGATCCTGAAGAACCATCATTCTTTTCAGTTATTTTCTGCTGCCTATCTGCTCTGTTATAAGCATTTCTTTCTTAAAGGCCAGAAAAAAGAAGGATGGTATGCACATCTAACCTAAGTTGGGATGAGGTGCAGGACTAAATCAGCAGTAAAGAAGACGGAGGTAGTCCACATACTGAGTTCCTTGCTCCCAAAAGCTGTTATTTAGAGCAACGTGTTGCCCACTGACAAAGACCTTAGTGGTCGAAATGTTGCTCTAATTAACAGCTTTAGGAAGCAGGAAACTCAGAATGTGGACTACCTTCTTTTTTCTTCAATCATCAGCAGTTGCTCTTTTTTTTTTTTTTTTTTTTTTTTTTTTTGCCTCCTGGTTTTGTGAGCCAAATTCTCTCAAATTAGTCTTGATTAAAAGCTGATATTCTGAATTCCTGAACTGGCTAAGGGCTCGACATCGCACAAAATTTCATCATTCAGTCCTGTTTCACATTTTTTAAAAATGAAATCGCCCACAAAATTAAATGTCAAGAAGAGAAGAGAAGAGAAGAGAAGAGAAGAGAAGAGAAGAGAAGAGAAGAGAAGAGAAGAGAAGAGGACAGAACAAAATGGATTAGAATAAAACAGAATATGGCTGAATTGAGTAGAGAGACAAAGAGATGAGAAACAGAAAGAAGAATCCATCACATCATCAAGATATAATCTCCGCAACAAGTCAAATTTGTGACAAAACTTGTTAATTGTGTCATGGTGGGCTTCCCACACAAACAGAGCATGCCTCTTGAAACCTGAAACACTGCAATCTGCAGAATCACCAAGCGCACACAGCTCACTGTCAGTACCAATTCCATCAAACCTGTCTGCTTTAATCACCATTAGAGGTAAGCAGCTTGCATATGCAGAGGTTTAGAAGTATGAAGGGACAGTGATGAACCTAAACTCTAGTGAGAATATCTGACTGTTTTAGTTACAAACCAAGTCCCTTTATTAAAAGTGACTAAAAAAGTGACTTAATCTATCATTTCCATCTATTCCATTACAGCTAGTGCAAAAATACAAAAACAACTCTTTGGCCTCAGATATCTGCAAGAGCGTACAACCTGCAAAGTAAGGTCAAGAGTTCTCAGAGTTCAATAAACAAGTGTTTTGTCTTTGTTTTTTTTTAGGCACGGACATGACAAAACAACACAGCTCATTACAAGCACAGCCACACTATTGTGTAAAGGCAAATCCCATGTGCTTCAACAGCTTGGATGATTTTGCTGCAGCTGTATCTGATGTGTCCATATACAGCACACAGAAAGGTCAGGCAGATTCCAGGTAACAGCTAAGTATCTGTAACTACCTGATAGAGAAAGAGGAAAAACAAAAAAAACACACAAAAATATCCCTGACTTTTAAGTCATAAATAAAGTATTATGGCACAGTCTAAGTTCAGCAAAAGGCCAAGGTTCAAGCTCTGATGAGCACATTCTTCAACCTTTCAGATGCTCTAGATTTTCGATCATGGTACAGCCAAAATGAGACTCTGCAGCAGACCTGTATGTGGTGTGTATCCAGGGTTTTTCCTGCATAGAGAAGGTGAAGGCGGCTGCCTCCGTCAAATTTCCTGCCGCCTCCACCTCTCAACAAAAGTCTGACAGGTGTCTTCATGGAAAACACTATTTTCTAACAAGCGTTGCACTCAGTGGATTTCTGTCATTTGTAACTGCAATTGCAGCATTATACCAATGTGGTGCATAATGCCAACATGCGCTGTATCGTAATCAGCACAGTGCACAGATGTCGACAACCCACCCGACCCGTCTTGAAACACGGACCAGGAGTCTAACGCATGCGAGCCAGAGGGTACAGAGAGAAATCCCGTGGTGCAATGAAAGTGAGGGTCAGCATGACCCTCACTCAGCGCTCAGCCGGCCCGTGACATCAGCCAGCGTGGCTGAGGCAGGCTCCGGGCTCNCCCTCACTCAGCGCTCAGCCGGCCCGTGACATCAGCCAGCGTGGCTGAGGCAGGCTCCGGGCTCAGGGCTCCAGGCGCACCTGAAAAGTCCACTGAGGCTCCGAGCGCACCTGAAAAGTTGACTGATCCGGATGCCTTTTCATCGCGTTGTCTTGCTGTTCTAACAGACGTTGACGAACGCGAGACTAAGCAGTGAATTTGAAATTCACTGCTTAGTCAATAATTATAATTTAAATGATTAAACATCACAGAATTCAGAGAGCGTTTCTCTATGTCTTTCTGTCTCATACACACATATAAAGAACTTGATTGTTCAAAATATTTACTGTATTCACTTATGTATTGAAATAGTCTTTGCTGGATAGAACTAGGTCACTCAACTGATTTGAGATTTAAAATAACTAGTGCAGTGCCATTGAAAACGTGCGTGTTCTGACCGGGCCAGACTTTATGGTGTGTGCTACAACCTGCCATTAGTGACCATGGAACGGAGCATATGCTGCTGTGCCCAGAGCGTATCCTGCCACGTGGACTACTTTTTACCAGCACAGCTCAATTCAAGAACCGTTCATTCAGCAACACTGTACTTTGTTGGGTTCTGAACAATGAACCTGCTGAATTTCAACTTCATACAGTGCCAGGATCTAGAGATATTGGTGCCACAGATAGACAGAGAAACTGTCTTTATAGATAGATAATTGTCATTTTCTTCAATCATATAATTATTATAACTCCTAAAATACATTGCGTGTAAAAAGTGTTTGCTTGAGCCAGTTGGTACACATGCACATGTGATCGCATGATTAGGATACAGGGTCAGATTGGCCATCGGGAGAGGTGGAACTGTTCCCAGTGGATCAGCCAGTGGCCTTTGCACTGCACAATATAATATTAATCACAATTCACTAAAACAAAGCAAACATAATTTAAAAAAAAAAATGTACATCCATTTTATAAGTTGGCCCTTAGATGAAAAATGGATTCTAAATAGAGAAAGGGTGGTGAGAAGAAACAGTGGACAATTATGGTCACGCACCCCTCCCCATTCTGACCCTGTCAGGATGGTACCACCTCCGCCTCATTTTGAGCTTTTGAGCCAGGAAAAACCCTGGTATCAATGTATTGAAATGTTGTATGCTCGCTGGCCCCAGGCACATGAGTCAGTCACAGCTTACGCCATGTTTCTCAGTCCCATCCTGAGGCGTGTGTAACAGCAGGGTGTGAGTAATGGAGCCCAAAAGATTTGACTCAGGATAAAATTCTGTCTATACCATTCGATGCCTTTCCCTTCCTGGCAAGCAGTTGCTCATATATCCAGCCATGTCATTTCCCAAAAGCAAACATTAGCTGTGAGTATGTCAGCCGAGGTCATATCACCCACAGGTTCTACGACACAATATCAATAGCGACCTCATAGAGTAAACATGTTCGGCTGCCTCAGGTCAGAAGGGAACTACAGTAGATGTTGACCGGGCCAGCTCACCACTGTGAAGTCTTCAGCGCTGCACACCATGCCTCTGTAGAAGCAGGAGAGCAGCATGTCCTTGATGTCATGGCCGGTTCGGTCGTAGAACTCGCGCATGTTGAAGGGGCGGGGCTTGTAGCTGTCAAAGTCGGCCCTCTCCTTCAGGATCTGTAGGACATTTTCTTCCACCAAGTGAGTGTCTCGAATCTCGTACCTGGATGGCAAGATGCTAGTGTTAGTTATGGTCTAAGTAGACATTAGATTTGTGATTCAAGGACAATACTGGCGATCGTGCGTGTTTGAGCACCATATATACACTCCACATACTTGTTACATTACTGACAACCATTTCTCAAAATATACTACTTTAGCTGTAAATTTTTGATTTTTTTTTTCTACCTTCTATACTGCCATTGGCTTCAGTTCATTAAGTACACTATTAAAATCAACATGTAGAAACTTGAAACATACTTGACATACTAATAATTCAAACACAACCGCAAACACAATGACGATTAGGTTTTTTGTCGAAGTAACTTTGTTTAACCAGTCCAACATGGAGCAACATGGAAGACAATGTATGTCTCCGCCAGGGAAAATAGTTCCAGGAGAAGACAGTTTTTACAGAGAAATTAAAATGATCATCTCTTCCATAATCCTTCATGCCACTATATGTTAGGTGGCAAAACACTGAATTTTAAGGTGGGTGTATCACCTGAATATTTGATTTTGAAAGATTAGGGGATTTGAAAAAAGAACAGGAAGACTAAAATATAGTTTTATGTTTTGGAAATTGGTTGTCAGTAACGGACCATATATGTGGGTTGTATATATTGGGCTCAAACGTGCACGATCACTGGTATGGTCCTTTAATTATTAGACATACATATTGAGGAAACATATATACAGATACACAGATGGATTTACAAGCACACATACACACACACACACACACACACACACACACACACACACACCCATCCATCTATCAAACTTCAAGGCTTTAATCACATTGCTGCATTTGATGTTAAAGCCACAAAAGAGCACTTTATGCATTCATGAACACGTTTTGTTTCCAACTACAGAACCTCTTCTCCATACTGAAGCAGTTTCTTAGATAACCAAAATGGTTTCACAAAATCCCATGCAAGTCATTCCAGTTCCATAGTTGTGCAAATGGCAACAAAATTATTTTTTTTACAGACCTTGTTGGTAAATTTTGGAGAAAATGTCATAATTCTTACTTGAATTATTTTTTCACCACAAAGGGAAAGCTGCATTGTTTGTTTCAGAAAAAAAATGATTTAGTTTTAAGAGCCACACTAAAGAACATTAGAGACATCCAAGTAAAAAACTATTAAAATATTCACACTACCTTCCTTAGCCCTTCTCTATAAGCATTATCATTGTAAAACACACTACAAGAGCAAAAAATAACATCAGGAAACTCCCATATTCATTATAGCAAGAAGTAACCACATCTGTATTTTTAAAATGTGTTAACTATTTAAAAAGCTTGGCAGGCTGAAAAAAACATTTTGGGAGGAAAATTTTGGTTTATCACGTAAAATTGAATGGAGAAGCAGCAGCAAGACTATTATCAGTCTCTGACTGAATCAAGAACCAAAAGGTGTTCAGAAAGGAAAATGTGTTCATGTCAGACTATGTCATACCTGCAGTGAGCGAGCTTTCACAATATTACCATCATCGTATGTTGTCTAAAACTAGCAGCTTAACTGCTGCATGCCAGACACTACGGGTGACACTGAGTGGGAGAAAATAGCTCATCTTTGAAAAGATGGAAGTATTTCTCTTTACACAATCGTATAAATCATTCTGCCAAATATTTCAGACAAACTGCAGTGGCGGAGCGCTTTCACATGGCAAGCATCAAGCATAATAGCATTCGTAGTATTGTAATTCAAGTTGAGGGCCCTCCACAATCTGAAAAAGCATATATACACCAGTGTGCAATTCAAAGCAAAACACTTCACATAACATCTGCTGCAATTTTATTTAAAGTGTAAAACATGCGCATCATGTAAGGGTACATCACAAGCACTAAACACATACAGTATGACTGTATGTATTATTGTAGTTGCACTCGACTACAATAGACACACATTCAGAAACAAAACCCTGGGGAAGTTGTTTATGGCATGGCTCTGCCTGACAACCATCATCAACCTCCAGCAACAGCTCCCACTCACTCACAGACACAAATTAACCTCAATTAACTAGCGTGGCCCTACCTGGAGTCAAAATGGCCCACTGATGACCCCTGCAGAGTGATGGCCCATCAGTGGCAGAACCCTCCAAATTATGGAGTGCTGAGATTAAACATTACTGACAGATGCTTATGAGCATAATTTGTTAGGGTGCAAGGAGTCTGATTATAAGGGTGGGTTTTACTATACAAGATTTTATGACGATTTCTCTAGTTAACTGTAAAACAAGGTAGTCACCCTTGGTATTACTTCCAAATTAGAGTACCACAGCAAATTAAAGTAAGAGTTCTTCCTAAAACTTTGTGTAGAATGTAATGGGCAGCAGCCAAGCAGACATTAAGATATGGTTCAGGTGCTGTGTTAATGTAATATTCTTGAGCAAATTATTTTACATTTGTAAACTCTGTCTCAAAGCAAGAGAAACCAGATGGAGAGACAAAGCTTTACCCTTGTCCTCTTGACGATAAATTTAAGAATGACTTTGTGGACAATGTGACAGCACAGCTAGGCTATTGCTCATAGTTGCGGGCACTATTTCAAAGCGTAATTGGTAGTAAATCCTAATGAATTTTTTAATTTCACAAGGTCAAGCATTGCAGTGCAACTGAACAAGATTTTGTCTCTTGATGACTGGAATGATGGCTGATCCATAAATAAAAAATGAAATATTAAATTCATTCTTCTGTCCTGCTTTGATATTCAAGGAATGATGTATTTTCATTTTGTTTCCCAGACAGAAATATTACAATGTAATATGTTCCACTGAGCTACAATGTTGTTTTCCTGTTGCAAACAAAATGAAATAAAATATTCACCATGTGAGGCAGTATGCTGCAATCTGAAATGAGGACTTCAGTCTTTTTCTCTCCAAAGTGCTCATAATATTAAGAATAGATTGTGTCTTTCATGCTTCTCGATGAATGTTGTTGGTGGCAGAGGAGACTTGGACTATTGTTCTGACTGGTAGTTGTAGTTAAACGCCACAATATTATTCATCACACTCAATGCTTCAATGTCAAACACTATGATCAAGTGTGAGGTGGATCCTATCGAGATCCAAAAAAAAAAAAAACTATATGACAGATAGATCGCATGTAATAACTGATAACTTAAAACAATATCAGTTCCATCATTATCAGTTCTTTGTGATGAAAGAGATGTGAGTTGTATATTCAGTAGCACCAACAGCTGTGCTGTCCTTTCTCTAGCAGGAATAAGAAGCTGTTATTACTGTACAAATTAATGATGAATACAGTGCCTGCAAGTGTAAATTTAATCAGCAGTAAATACAAGTGGAAAAAAAAAAAAAAAANAAAAAAAAAAAAAAAAGCAAAGCACCACAACACTGATGGTGATCTCTGGGATATGCAACGTAAAATTACAACAGTACTTATTGCAGGATGTTGCTAAAACATCAACAATGAAGGATTTTTGCAGATGAACGTTTCTTTACAATGTTTTTCCAAGCTTAGTTCATAGTTAAATTTTATCATTATTAATTGAGTAACACTTAACATTAAACTAATTTTGGTGTTTATTCCGCTTTGACATAATTTAAAGTGAATATGTGTTTTAATGGGCTAATATTTATTGCACAAGCAACTTGATTTGGCTGCAGTTATCAACCAGTTTTCAAAGCCGATGAATTACCGAGAGAGTTGGTTGGTTTTTAGACTGTTAATTCGAGCTCAATTAACTCTACCGTTCAGAAGCTGACTAACCTTCATCGCAGTTCATCTAATCTAATAGCTTTAAGAAACTATCCCTGAAGTATTTTATTAAGTAAATTTATTTCGTAAGTCACATTTTCAAAGTTTTCTCTCAGCTGAAACCACATTCAAAAGTCCAGAGGTCTGGTCCACACGAGGTCTGCTTCACTACGTTGTCACACTTTATTCTAATAGGAAGACAGCCTGTTTGTGGTATATTCTGAACTTAATTAAACTGTATCCTCTGTCTTATAAGCAACACCAAGCTGCCAGGAGAGCACTTAAGATGCTCTGTTCAGATCCCCAAGTCAGGAGGCTTTAGTTGAAGCATGTACAATCACAATAATATGGGTAGATATTTAATATTGCCCTGCCACTGCTCCCTAAAGCAATCACTGCAAACTCACTGCGTGGGGGCGGGGAGACAAAATTGGATTAAGGGCCACAAGCACTTTAATTTTGTGGCAGGGACGAAAGAGGATGAAGGAGCATCTGCATCACTTCGCCACCTCAGGAGAGCAGCGAGTAAATAAATACAAGCAGTGATTTCCAGAGACGGATTTGACAGCGACATGGTGGTCAAAGTACTTACTTAAGACTTTACATCCTCAGATCTGCAGCTCAAAAAAAAAACAAAACAAAAACAACGCATTTTCCACCAACAATTCATGCTCCCATTGCATCATGAGGTTGGTGTTAATACCTCAGGCTGTGAGTCAACAATGAGCACATCTTCTGTCACAGTTCTGCATGTCTGGTCAGCCACTCACCTGCCATTTCTGCCTGCCTGGTCCTCAG
>VXCM01002521.1:7930-18246 GCA_014773175.1 Lucifuga dentata
GAGAGAGGGAGAGAGAGAGAGAGAGAGAGAGAGAGAGAGAGAAGGTGAACGAGCACAGAAAAAAGAAAAATAATAAAGATGACAAAATAATACCGGTGGAAAATGACAAAGAATATCCAATAAAAAGGGAAAACCAACCGTTACAAATACAAAAACAAAATACTGCAAAACAGATTCCCTTTTTCCTCACCTTGTTCCTACAAAGTTCAGCTTGGTCCTCTTNTACTGCAAAACAGATTCCCTTTTTCCTCACCTTGTTCCTACAAAGTTCAGCTTGGTCCTCTTTTTTTTTCTTAGTGTTTGCAAATTGTTGCTCTTCTTACATCTAGGTTCTACCTGCTCAAGTCTACAGTAATCCTGAACTGTTGAGGTCTGTTCTAAGATATAACGAGTGAGTGACATGATTCAGGAATCTCCAAAAACAACAAAAAACAAAGCTCAACAAATCATAATATGAAAATGTAACATTTGAAGGTGTAACAATGACGACTCCTAATAGACACACGCACACGCACATATTCGTCAAGTCAAAAATCTTCTTTGCTTGTTTTTTCGCTGCCTCTACACGCATTCACACACAATTTATTATTATTATATACTACTTTGAAACATTCAAAATGGACTAGAATCACTATTGTCATTATTGCTGTGACCAGTCATCGTTCTCTTGTCGATCTTTCTTGGTCCGCGCTGAAACAGCAAAACAGCACAAAATACCCACCAAATGACTTCTTAAGAGCAGGACAGGACTTCAAATTAAAGTCATTGGTAATAAATACTGTAAGGGTCCGAGGAAATGGTCGGACGCAGCTTGTTTATCCTGACAAATGACCCAGTCACACTGATTTTCACCAAAGGTAAAACCCCGCCAGGATGGAAGGAGTGGGAGTGTGTTCAGAGATTGTTTTAGGATGTGTGACGCACGTCTATAAATAAGGGTGGGAAACAGTGTGTGTGGCGTTGAAATGTGTCCTCCTCTCCTCCAGAGGACGTCTGGCCTTTAACGTGGCTCAACGCCAGCACCAGAGAACAAATCCCTAATGGAGAGGAGGAGGAGGAGGAGGAGGAGGAGGGGTGAGAGCATCCTGTCGGCGCTCCCCTCTCTTCATTTCTTCCTCCCGTCCGGTCAGCGGGCACACAACGCCTGGCTTCAGCAGGCAATTGCAAGAGGTAAAGGCATCTGGCTGCTCCCAGGACTAGGAGGACGAGTTCCCACTTCCTAGAATCGCTGAGCCTTTTCCACGCGACCTCTGAAATGTTTAGCGTGACAGTCTGCGATTCACAGTCTGTGAAATGTACACTCCTGAAAACAAAGTCGGCCTGAATTCAAGTCGTTCTAAAAACGTGGCGGCTGTGAAATGTCTGTTGGATCCTGTGGGGGTGGGGGGTGGAGGTGGCCTGGTTCTAGGCAGCAGAGCAGAGGCTTCGGTGGAGCGGATGGATAACGGGCCCACCAGTGGGCCGTTTCCACATGGTGCAAACAGGTGACTTGCAGCTGTACTTCCATTATTGCTGTGGTCCTGATTATTCTGATCGTCTGAAAGATAAAGACTCACAGAGACTGAACTTTTCACTGGTTGAGGCTGAGGGTGAACGTCACCCTTTCAAGTCTGTCAGGTCAGGAGAGCTGTGGGTCAGGCGGTTCCCATGCATCCCACTCCTGATTTTTAATTTGATGCGGGAAGAGGCAGACTCCAGCCCCAAAGGAGAATGAAATGCCCACTTCCACACTGCCAGTCCAGCAGGATTTGTTCATAGGCAGGGCACTACGNGCTGGCTGGCTGGCCAGAGGCAGTGGGGCTCAAGCCTCAGTCAGTGACTCTGTGAGCGTGTTGGTGGGGGAGTCCTGCTGCACCTCTGGAACCACAATGCCGTGATGGAGCTTCTCCAGTGACTGCTTCATCTGTGAGGTATACATGGACGGGGTTTGAAAGAGACAAAGTTTAAAAGGAAGTCATGCTAGATGGTCAAACGCATGCACCGCTGGAAGGTGCTTTACGGGCAAATTAGAAGCACACAGCGCACACACCTGGTCAAGTAGCGTGACAGAGGACTGCAGGACCTGCTGCCACTTGCTGAGCTGAGCCTGATGAAACTGCCTCTGGAGCTGCAAGACCTGCGTCCACTCAGCAGCCGTCTGAGGCAGCGGACTGAGGAGAGGAAGAGGAGGAAGAAGAAAGAGCAAATGCAGACTCCTTAACGTGGCTGAAGTCATTCTTAAAGAGGACAAATTATACAGATTTCCATGTTCTTGTTTTCATGAAGTGTCAATTGTGAAACCTTTTTAATACTTAAATGTGAAAAACAAAACAAAACAAAAAAACACAGCGATTCACATCTACTCTGTGCAGACTGAGTGAAAACAGGTCAGTTACCTCCCAGGTGTGTCACATGTCCACATAAACATGTTAGGAAGGTCAAGGACTAATCAAAAATGAAGCTGTCAGGCAGTTGAAGACCTCTGTGTGTGTGTGTGTGTGTCTCTTACCAGATGCTTTCTATAGGCGAGATCTCAAGTGACAACATACACTACTCCTGCTATCTTACACTATAAAAATGATGACATGTTATCTTTACAGTTTAAAGATCCAACGTGTTGCACATGCTGGATCATGTGTGAACTTTTTCTTCGCTTCCACTGTGAGAAGGCCTCTGATGCAACTTCCGCACTCAGCTGAGTAATTTCCCTCTCTCTCTTCCTTTCGCATGCTTTTCTCATTTTGACATTCGTGCAGAAGATTGAGTTAAAGCCTCCTGATTACCGAATCAGCCTTTACAAATGCTGAAACACTCGCGAGCTGTCAAAGTGGAATATCCTCTCCACCACTCAGATGATATATAATCATGACAGATTTAAACAAAAGAAGGTACAGGTTTCCACTTTAAGTCATTTTCATACTCTCTGTTTTCTGTTTCAGAACATTCTTAACGTCAAAATCTGTTATGAAATAATGGAAACATCCACGGACCCCTTATCTTATCCCACAGGAATAACTCTATAAGAGGTCGAACACCAATTAACGCCACAATTCTGCTGGGTGAGGAATGATGCTAACAGAGTGTGGATTTGTGTGGAAAACAGCTGGGGGTGTTTACCTGTCAGCAACAGAGTAGGAGTGCCACGTCTCCAGTGTGTGAGCAGCTCTTTCCAGAGCGTACAGCTTATAGAACAGCAGCATGTTGAGAGCCACCAGCACCACCAGACTGATGGGGAGAGAGGGGGAGGGGGAGAGAGAATTTACTGAATGATATTCCAAGTCATGAAGATGTCCAAAAGGTTATCACCATGCTATCGCTCAACAACTTTACTACAGGAAAAATCCACCCTGAAACAAATATTAGTGTTGAAAATTACGTATTTTGGTGTGTTTCTTTTTTGTTTTTTTAAGTCTTTTTGGATAAGTGGCTAAACGTAGATGGTGGATGAGATATTTCATTCACAGAGATACACAGTTTAATAGCAAAAGCCGCGCTGCATAGATTGATGTCATCAGCGTGTTTCTGCGCCTCTGTATTACAAACACATTAAAAAAAAATCATCAAATCTGACAAAGCATTAGGCATCAACTTTGATTTAATTTAGACCAGAAATTACAAAGCTATATTTATAAGCTCTTATGAAACAAACCTTTAAGTTGCTCTTTTAAGTAAATTAATATATTGCACCTATGTACTCTGAAGTTTATCGCTATGTCTTGTGTAGTAAACGGTCTTCATGCAGGCCTGAACACAAGAGTTACACGATGTATTGCAACAGTAGCACGTGTTGCTAAACATGCTAACCACAGGCCAACATCCGTTTTCTGAGGGCTGCTGAAATTTATTCTGGCAAATGTAGAAAATTACTAACAGAATTAGAGGCAGATGAAGAAGGTTGAGGAAAAGAGTTCAGAGCAAAAAGTCAATCACAGTAGTTCATGAGAAAAGAAATCGTGAAACAGGCTGAGATACACAACAGCTTATCTTCAACAGTGTTAACGTGTTTTAACCAGTTCAAAAAAGATGACGTGTTATGATGTGAGTTTGATGTGAGTTTTAGAATCAACTTTAACATGACCCATTTTAATCAGACTCTTTTGATTTTTATTCTATTTTATGTTTTCTTTTTCAGTTTTATTCTTGTGTTTCTTTGTCCTGACTTTTTTCTGGAGTAAAGTACTTTGCAACTGTTGAGAAAAGTGCTATATAATAATTATTATTATGATTATTATTATTATTATTATAAATCCATATGAATATACACAAAGTAAATGTAAAGACAAACAAATAAGACCAGACTGATTTATGGTTTCAGATGATGTGACCTCTGGGGGATTTGGACTTGAGCAAAACATTAACAAGACAGAGACAGAAGCATTAAAGGAACCACAATCACCCATTTTGCAAGTTTGGGCCTAATATATTCAATTTTCATACATGTAACGTTACTGACAATCATTTCCCAAAGCATACTACTGGAACGGTGAATTAAAAAAAAAATTTCCTACCTTCCAGACCTCCATTGGTTTCAGTTCATTCTGCTACCTATTCAAATCAACTTGATGATATTTGAAACATTCTTGGGATAGGTAATCCATCATTGCAAACGTTTTTTTTTTTTTGNACTTGATGATATTTGAAACATTCTTGGGATAGGTAATCCATCATTGCAAACGTTTTTTTTTTTTTGAAGTTTCGTAATTTTAACGTTTAAGCACAATAAAAAGCGTGGGATGAATGTATGTCTCCAATATCGATTTTTAAGGTGGGTGTGTTGCTTGAATATTTGATTTTGAAAGATTAAGAGATTTTGCAAAATATCAGGAAAGCTGAAATACGGTTTTATCCTTTGGGAAATGATTGTCAGTAACATAACATGTATGAAAATATAATACATTACAAACATGCAAAATCGGTAGTATGGTCCTTTAAAGAAAAGTTTAGCAGAAAATAACAGGAACAGCTGTAGTTCCTGGTAAGCTTTTCAATAAATCTATCTGAGCTGCACACGCGCGCACACACACACACACGCACGCACACACACACACACANACACACACACACACACACACACACACACACACACACACACACACACACACAGTCTGCTTGTGTTGTTAGCCACAGCAGACGTCTCCACTGACAATCAGAAAAAATGTGCAGTGGTTTTTTGTTGTGAATAAACAAAGATTTCAAAAAACATTTAAGCATTCAAATTCACATGAATTGCACATATTACAGAGAGGATTTTTCCTGTAGGAAAACTATAATTTACATGGATACTATTTACTGACACTGTAATATCAAAGTCTCTCATACAGTACCTGATACAGATCCTACGCACAACAAGAAAGGCAGAAAGGAGGGGAAAGGCAGAGAAACAGCAAGACAAGCACGGGGAAGCCGTTAGTATGCAGAAGATTTAGAACCCAAGAGAATTCAGATGGGGATAAGACCAAGACGGCAGAAATATATATTATACTAATACATTTGAAAATATACAGTTAAAACGAGGATTTGACTATGCAGGAAAAACACAGTGTTATATTTATCCCTAAATGAATGGAAGAAACATATCCATCCTCCCTGTTGTGATCTACATTACGCAATCCAGGAAAGGAAATCAAAGGAGAAGTCAAAGTTATTCATCTGTTCTATATGCAATAAAAAAAAAAGAAAGAAAAAAAGAAAAAAAAAGGAAAAGATGCTGAAAAAGAGGCTATCTTGGATGAAAATTTCCAGAAGGGAAGTTCAGAAGAGGAATTCAGTCTTGTATGAATATCAAATATCAGCCGAACTCACATGAAGCTGACGATGAGGAGGATGGTGGATATGCTGTTGTGTCCTCCTCCACGAGAACGCTCGCCCAACTTCATATACTGAGCGCCTACAAACAAAAAGAAGCCACAAAAAGATGATCAGGGCTCACTGTCAATGTGGCATGACTCCGACATGTTCCCGTACCTGAATCGCAGCAGTTCCATATCTAAAAATACCAATACTTTCATTTTAACATGTTTTTAACATGATATATCAAGCTTTCTGTGAAGAAAAATAGCTGGAAAAAAAAAAAAAAAAAAAAAAAAAAAAACACACACACCACAAAATTAATACAGTCTAAATAAACTCTACCACATTGCTTTGAAATGATGCATTTGTGGAATTCCATCATTTCTCCGTCTTTCAAAGAAACCGACAGCACATATCTGGAAATTTACTTTTAAAATTACATGACAATCGACCAGAGAGAAAAGCCATGAATGTTTTATGTTTCTTTGAACCAGCTACACCACTAGAAGGCAGTGTTGCACAAAAGATGATCCAGACTCCTTGCTGTTTGGCAAGACTGAAGGAGCTCCTCCTGGCTGACTTACTGGCTTCTCTCCGGTCTCTCTCCTCTCCCATTCCTCTCTCCCCTCGCTCTCCCATGCCCACGCCTCCTCCCTCACGCTCTCTCTCCCTCTCCCCCTGTCGTCGTGAGCAGGTCCTTTTGCGCCGGCGCAGGGCTGGTGGAGTCTTGGTGGAGTCAACTGCCCCGCCTGTGGTTACCACGGAAACCTCTGTCTGCAGCAGTGTTTCCAGCTTGCACACCTCGCTCTCTGGATGGGGGAGGGAGAGAGGAAGGAGTAACAGTATTTAGTAAACACAAAGTGCAGGAAGATGATGCCACAGCCTTTGCCACCCAACTGCTACTTCATATTCTGACTTTTATACTTTTACTATACAAACTGAAGTGTGTCTGTAACACCAAGTATCAAAAAATACAAAAGCCCTGAAAGTCCAGATACTTTCTAATATTTGGAGTTTTATTTACTAACTGTGACTTGAAGCATAAGCAGGGATGGACATTCAAATAGGCATGTTGCTTTCAACAGTGCGTTTGTGTACACTGATAACACTGGTAGAGACAAACCACGTGACTCACCCATGTGTCTGTAATACTCCTCAATACCACTCCAGGTGTTTTTTTCAATCAGGGCTTTCACCAGGCTCCACGGCTGCTTCCTGTAGCAAATGTCCGAGGAAACTCTGCAGAGAGGAAAAGCAAATAGACCCAGCTTAGAAAAGTCACAGTATTAAGACACAATAGCACGAGGGTCAATTTTTCATACTTTAAATAGTAGGAAAGCAACAAGGGAGCCTGGGCAAGACAATGGGGAAAAAGCCCTGGTAGGATTAGTTTGTGCCAGCGTGGGTTTGAGGTCCCCAAGGCACAGGATGTAACCTCTTAACTCTAGATTGCATCATCTTATTTTGCTGCAAACTGAATGCAGACTTTGAAACAAGGATCGTATAAATCAAATGTGGTTATGTGAAGTTCTCATGTTCCTCTGTTTGGAGGCGACTGGTTGGTAGCATTTAAACCAACAGTGGAATAATAACAACCTGAGACTGTGCTGGTTGGTAATTCAGGCGTATAAGCGACTTCAGTCAGCAGTATGCTCACTCAGTGCTGTTTGGTTTTTGGTTTCAAGTTCCTTTTTGCGACTTGCAAAACAAATCCAAAACATTTAACTTCATCTTATTCACTTGATATACCGCTGATAACACTGACCAGCTACTGTAATTGTAAAACCACAAAGAATTTTAAACATAATGAACTTCCCGATTTAAAATTAGGCAGAGGTCAAGGATTTTTTCACAACATCAATCACCTCTTTCAACATCAGAATAATGATGAATCCCTGCCTGCTAGTTCTCCATGCCAGCTTGCCTGCTTTGAGTGGTTTTTCACAGTGAATCAGTTAGTTCATGCTAAGGGAGAGGGAGGGGGGGAAATACCCCCTTGTGTTACAGTCACCATAAGATAACAAACCTACCTGAGTCGGCTCTTGTGCTTGTTGATGGAGGTGAGGCAGTATCTGTGGATGGTGTAGAAGTAGTCCTGGTAGGGAATGCCTGAGGTGATGACCTCTGAGTCTACCACGTAGCACTCGCCCCGGGCACTGCTCTTATGCAGAGTCTGGAAGCAGGAGGTCAGAAAGATGCAGGTGACAAAGGTTGGTTTGACATGATATGTGGTATTGTGCCGCAGAAAGCCGATTTGCACCTCCATCACTCCCGATGCCCTGCATGGCCAGAGCGCCGACGTAGCAACATGAAGAAGCGTTGGGGGTAGACAGTCAATACAATCATAGAATATAAACCAGCTTGCAACATGGTAGCCTTGTTTGGCTGCTGACATCCACCATGCAATTGCCTTTCTGCATAGATCATGCTGCTATTTTAAAGAACCAGCCATTTTGCATGTTTGAGCCTAATATATTCAATTTTCATACATGTTATGTTAATGACAACCATTTCCCAAAGGATAAAACCGTATTTCAGCTTTCCTGCTATTTTGCAATCTTAATCTTTCAAAATCAAATATTCAAGCGATATACCCATCTTAAAAATCGATGTTTCGCCTGCTAATAGTTACACAGCCTTATGAAGTCATGGTCATTTAAATTTTTCGATAAACGCAGGTGTTCTTTTGGGACTATATTCCCTGGTGGAGACATACATTCACTTGGTGCTTTTTAACTGCACTTAATGCTAAAATTACATAACTTCAAAAACACCTGAATACGTGTCTTGTTCGTGATAATGGATTACCTATTCCAAGAACGTTTCAAGTATCAACAAGTTGATTGTAATAGTGTACAGAATGAACTGAAACTAATGGAGGTCTGGAAGGTAGGAAAATTTTCTTTTAATTCACCATTCCAGTAGTATGCTTTGGGAAACGACTGTTGGTAACGTTACGTGTATGAAAATTGAATATATTAGGCTCAAACATGCAAAATGGATGGTATGGTCCTTTAAAGTTGTGTTGTACAACTCAGGAAACTCCTCTATGCAGGTTATGAGTTTCTCCTCCATTGTTGTGTCATTTCTGCTTACATCACATGCAGAATGTATGTGATGTAAGCTCTCTCGCTGGTTGCATGTGTGAAAGGTCAGCAATGGATGGGTCAAAGTTGAATTTGGTTCAACTCTGAGCGCAGCAGAGAATTTGAATAGCAGCGCATCACTCAAGATGGCGTGCCGTGAAGTTGAGCGTCACCACTCACCTTCCAACACACAATAATGGAACGTCCAACTCAGCACAGCACTCACTGATTATCATGTGAAATCAGCCAAGCTCTGAATAATGCAACTCAATGAAAACTGAAAAAAAAGATACTTCTCCAAAGTTACTATTTTATAACAGAAAGGCTCAACATGCCTAATCACATGAAGTATGATTAAATTAAATAAAGAGATTTAGTTTCATGACATCAATAAATTATGTGGATTTTCCCCCCAAATGCTACATTTTCATTTCTGAACCCATTTATTTGTTGTCTGCATTGAAAAGGATAATATTCACCGCCTTTTAACCTGCACTAAACAGGAACTAAATGCATCCTGTTACCTCTCCTTCTAATAAATCCTGTCAACCCAATTCAACTATGAAACTTTAATGGCGGCGTTTGTCAGGTACTGACCTGCGTCTCCACCACAGGGGCAGTTTTAGGGCCCAGGGGGTTGTTGAGGGCGATGGTGTAGCTCAGCACACGGCTGGTACTCTGACTGCTGCTGTCCTGCTGCCACTCGCCCACTGACAGGTCTGAGAGAGAAAATAGCGATGGAGAGAGGGGGAGTGTGTGTGTGAGAGACAGAGAGAGAGAGAGAGAGAGAGAGAGAGAGAGCAAAAACAGCAAAGACAAACAATTTATGAATGAAAAATGAAACCATCAGATGAAGTGAGTTCGTAAGGTTGAAGGGAGAGAAAGAAGATAGGGTCAGTGCACACTTTCTATTTTGTAAGCAAGAATGAAAGAAAGAAATCCCCTAATTAAAGCCACACAATGCTTCCACGCAGGCAGGGGCTCTGACTGGGGTGGCCTCTGTCCAAATAAACTGCATAGCTTCTCCTCTGTCCTGACTCAAACTTTTGAAAAATGTCCAACTTTCTGATTTTCTTATCTGAAGACAACAACCAGCATAATCGTGTGAGGTAGAGCAATCAGCCTATCAACTCAAAAAAAAAAAAAAAAAAAAAAAAACTCCTGCAAAGTTAAAGGAAGGTCATAAAAATGCAAGATGAAAAACAGAAAAGAAGCCACCCATGAATGGAGGGCAATGCAGCATAAACAAATAGTGCACACGCTCATTGCTGGCATGGGGGGGGGGGGGGGNGTTTTCATAACAGCAAGAAAAAAAAAAAAAAAACATGGAAAAAAAACACAAACCAAAAACATGATTTGTCACAGTTAAAATATTACAAGTTGTAATGTGACACCATATCCAGGAAGTTTAAATCAATGATTCTCAAACTGTGTGGTGTACACCTTGGGGGGGGGGGGCAT
>VXCM01002521.1:18314-70841 GCA_014773175.1 Lucifuga dentata
TTTTTTTTTTTTTTTTTTTTACAGAGATGGACCAGGCGATGCTGCTGAGACAAACAGGTCAGTTGACAAAAATCATTCAAAACCAAAGTCAAAAAATATGACAGAGGCCATTTTGCTCTGGTGGGAGAGGAGGAGAGATAATTAAACTTTTTTGACAAAAGTGACAAAATGTTTTGATAAAACTGAAGCAGACAAAGTTTAACTCGCACTTTCATCTGAACAACAGAAATGACTGAAAGAAAGCTCGTAGTCAATGTCATTATTATTTCAATAAAATAAAGTCGAGCTTTTCCCATTTTGTTACTAATTTTCCCCATATTAACGGCTGAACTACCAGAGAAGCTTTACAACGAGATAACTGGGCACTTCCATGGATAAAATGATAAAATGAGATACATCTGGTGCAGTGAAGTTCAACAGCAGAAAAGTTTCTCAGAGATATAAAACATCGGAATATGGCAGTAGATCTTCAAAACCAAATGCTTTGAAATTTAAAAGCATTCTGGTAAATGTAGGAACTCAACCTCTGAATATTACTGTTTGATAATATGATGCATGAGGGGAAGGGGAAATTTTACTACTAAAGAACCCACAGAGATCTGTCACACATGGGATCAGTAACACAAAAGTACACAAAGTTCCTTGTTTTGTCATTTTCTGTTATTAGAAATGAATGGGGGGGGNGGGGGGGGGGGGTTGTGTAACCACAGGGGAAAAACTTCGGCGAAAGTCTAAAAACAGGAAGAGAGCTAAGCTGAACTTTAACAAGACTGCTGGTGCATACAGGGTAATGGTTGAGCAACTGTGTGTGTGTTTTGAGAGAGACAGAGAGAGGCATGAGGGTACTTGGTTAGAAATAATATTGTTTTTATTCAAAAATGTAGCATTGTGCTCACCATCATGCTTGTGTGTGTGTGTGTGTTGCAAGTACCAGTGAAGTGTCGCTGGGAGAAAAGGTGCTGGATGAAGTGTGTATCTGCAGAGAAGATCAGGTCATACAGCTTGTCCACACTCATGCGGACCACCATGTTGATGTGCCGCCGTCCACTCAGGTCAGTGCAGAAAGACTCCACTTCACCTGAAAGTTGGAAGGAACGAAGAAATGTCATTAACTTGATCTCTTTGTGACTTATTTGAGGCGTTTGTTTCTTGGGAATATGAGTTATGATCATACATTTGTAATTGTGAATCAATACTAGCTCGTGCGTTAGTCCCCCGTTACAGATACTGCAAAATCAGATATTTTATAAATCATATGTGACATTTTGATAAGTAAAGTGTGTGGCTAAGAACTTTAAACATCCTATTAAAGCTCCCAGCCATCATTTAAATATCAACATGGAGATAATTTCAGGTTAATCAAGTGACTATGCCAAAGCAGCATGTGTATCATACTGGTGAAATGACATGCACATTTTTTTTTTGTTTTTAGCAGTAGACATAAAACTCCTGAGGAATTCTTTAGATTTTGTTCAGGAGAGCATTAGCTAATTTCTGCAAATGACTTCACAGTCATGCCTTTAAAACCTCCCCTGTAATTCTTAATGCTGTGGAAAGCAGCAGAGGTAAAAAAAAAAAAAAAAAAAANAAAAAAAAAAAAAAAAAAAGAAAAAAAAAGCACAGGGGCAGAAAAAATGTATAGAAGCTGTGCAGGGTCAGTTCAGGAGAAGGAATAGCAAAATTGTACAATTCACATAAAAGCTTTTTATTGCACAGAATTTTCATAAATCTGAGTTTAGAAAGTGACTCATAAATCATAAAGGAAAAATGGCTTTGATAAAATATAACCACAAAAAACACATCACATCAGCATCTAGAAAAACATGTTTTGTGACATAATTAATCAAATTGTATTGATTCATCTCGACCTTGATCAATCCGATATAAATCTGGGCTACATGCACATTAATTTTAATGGGCTCTTATGAGGTCCAGGAAATCAAACAACACTCACTCTCTTCCTGTGTGTCAGAAGAATTGCTGGGGTCTGTGGGCAGTTCATCATCATTGGTGATGTCCAGCGAGGAGAGATTTCCCAGGCTGGTGGCTGGAGGAGGCAGCATGTCATTGGCTGACTCAGAGAGACTGTCCCCACCTTCCTCCTGATTCTAGAGCATTAAGGAGAAGAGGTAAGCCAGAGGGAGGTTTAGAAGAAAATCACCCCATCATCATATGACTTGAAAGAGTCAAGGCCTCAGCTGGCCTGACCATGTGTTGACATGGCCTAAGCAAACGCACTGCTGTAGACATTAAATTAATCTGAAATCAATTCACATTCAACAGAGCACTCCATTTATTCACTCTGGCCTGACCTGGGTTGGATTTGTTTGTATCAAGATCAAGGCTACAGAAAAAAAAGAATCACAGCTGTATTTGGGCAACAATGATTTGACACAGAGCCAACTGCAATGGTGAAATTCTGTTCCACATCCTATAACAAGACACCTACATTTGTATTTGAGTGCGTGTTTTGTCCAAGTAAAATGAATCTGATGATGTGTGTGTAATCCTAAAAAACATCCTGAGTAAATTTTCCTTTCTATGGAGGCAAAGAAGTTGAGCCTTAAATCTCCTAGCAGGGTACAGTACATATTGCTCCAAGTACAAGTCAAAATTGTTTCCAGCCAAAAGCTAACAATTTAACCCTTAACGTGCACTTACTTACCAATATTAATACTAGCTGTGTTTGACAAATGCTAGCAAGCTAAAAAAAAAAAAAAAAAAANAAAAAAAAAAAAAAAAAAATGTCATTACCTAACACAAACTGTATCAGCGGCAAAATCATTAAAGCTGCACTTAAAATCATCCACATCTGTTGAAGAAGCACACCACGTTGTTTCAACCTGTTTGGGCCTCCACTGCAGCCTGAATATGTATTACATCACCGGAAAGTCATCTACTGCAGTCACGCATGCATTAGTACATGTGGATATAAAGCGTGTACTCACAAATGAGACCGCAGCAGCAGCAGAGGCCGAAGCGTTAGTGTGAGTCGTGGATGGCAGCAAGCTGTGGAGGCTGGGCAGGCTGGGTTCGAGGAANCGAAGCGTTAGTGTGAGTCGTGGATGGCAGCAAGCTGTGGAGGCTGGGCAGGCTGGGTTCGAGGAAGTCAGAGTTGAGTCTGGTGCTGGATGAGGATGACACCTCTATAGACAGACAGGAAGAAGAAGGAGGAGAGAAGCCCCCCAGACTGGCAGCTGAGGAAGGGCTGGCTGGACCGCAGGGCACCAGCAGCGGAGGGGAGCTGCCCATGGAGGGAACCGACACTGCGCTCAGGTCTAGCAGATCTGTGACCGATACCGACTCGTCTCCTGGCCTGTGAAATGGAGAAAGGCGCAAAGAGAAAGCGTCACGATGAGACAAAGACAGAAAGACAGAGCACTTGTGGATTAACGACAGAAATTTTTCACTGACCCTGTTAAAATGCAACTGCTATGCTAGTTAACATCAGAAACACGAGCCGTACCAGCAGTAGCAGACCTGAGTATCAAATAAGGTTGCCTCAGTCTGCCGTCTCTCTCTTTCTCAAAACAAGTTGGATATTGACTTACATTACTGAAGTTTAAACGTCAATAATGTTAGACAGAATTTCCATCCCTGTCATGAAAAGAGACAGGAAATCGGAGACAGCGCATGTAAATCTGAGATGGAGTACACAGCATGAACTGCAAGGAGGAGTGATTTTTAATTAGACAATCAATAGTACTTAGGAGAAGAAAAACAAACCAAAGAAGCGCTATTATCTCCTAGCTGACTCCAGTATATTTATAAACCTGTTTCCTTCATTTCACTCATAACCTCCTTCCACACAGATTACACACACTTTTTTTAAGCGAATTTACATACATGCATCGTGTACACTACAGGCCAGAAGTTTGAGGCCACCCCAAGATTTAGCATGAGCAGACTGCGTAGCAAGTTAATCCCAAAATGATGTGGGAGAAGGCAGACAGCAGCTATTGAATAGAACGTTAAAACACATCAGCAAGGGAGTTGAAACATAACTGGAGTGCCAGTGCACAAATACAGACTGGGCATGCCTTCATTAAAAAAATCATTTCTTAAGCCGTAGTGGCTACATAATGGCCTCTTGTTGACAGATTATTCTTGAAAATGAATTAGTTACATTTATTTTATATATTTTTGTCATTTCCTGTGCAGTAAATTGTAAAACAAACAGTGTATTGATGATTTTTTTTTAAATCTGGGGGTGGCCTCAAACTTCTGGCCATATAGTAACGTGCGCTGCACCATGTGTGTTATAACGCATGAACACTCACAGTAGGCCATTCATGTGTTCGGCGGTGGGGGAGACGTAGTCGTCGTCTTCGCTCGTGAGGCCCAGCTCAGTGCCGTAACACTGGTGCACAATGTGCCACAGCTCTCTGGGGGACAGAGACTGAGAAACAAACACAACGTCTTCATTTAATGAGGTAGAAACAAAATAAGGAATCATTGCTTTCTAGACTCATGTATTTTTGTAATTTATTACAATACAGTTCTATATTTAACTATAGTTTCCTGCATCAATATACAGTTTAGCAGTATGGGTAGAACTCACATTTGCACTATATGTGTATTCAGTGGTACTTTGTGCGTATAAATTTAAGGTCACCAATTAAACTAGGCATAACATGATTACATAAATCTGTGCTTTAAATGTTCTTATTTGAATTTTTTTTTTTTTTTTTAAATACCGAGAATAATAAACGTGCAATCATGTAAGTGAATAAAATTCACACTTGTGATTCTAGACACAATTTAACATTTCGTGATGGTTTTTGGAAGCTGCTTAGTGTTTTAATGTGGTAGCTCTACGCAGGAGAACTTCAAGTTCATTTCAGACGCTGATGTACAGCTTAAAGTCTGTCACAGAGTTCTCACAGCGTCCATTTGTGTTGTGTGGGAGGTGTTACAGTGCAGCATCAGCACCTACTGTCATACTCTAAAGCTGCCAAAGTGTCTCCCAGTTTTCCCAAACAAATCTCTGTATTTAAGGCATTCAGCAAATAACAGTGATTTAGATTCTTGCCCCAAGCTGATGTTTGTGGCCATCTCCTGCTCCTTGACACCATTTTCTATTCTGAGATGTTAACTACCAGCCATGTCACATAAGGCAGTAGCAGAAAAAAAAGAAAAAAAAAAAAAAAAAAAANAAAAAAAAAAAAAAAAAAAACATCAGAGGGGTGGGGGAGGAGGTGGTACCTTGTCCATCAGTGCGTTCTGCCACAGGCGGAAAATCATCATGTAGCTGCGATCCCTCGCTCCGAAAGATGTGAAGAAGTGCTGAGATAGTGAACAGCAGTGTGACAGGAAGGAAACAAGAATGGAGACATTGAAAGAAAAAAAAAACATGTGACAGTGTGTCCCTCTCGAGGAATATTTGCTTTGTCACGGCTGGTGGAGGAAAAAGTTGAATCAGCTGGTTTCATATTGCTTCAATGGCAAAAAGGGAAGACTTTAAGTAAACAGAATCAACCAGTAACAGCTAGTTTCATGCTTCAGTAGTAGCAGTTGACTTGGCTCGTGCACAAAAGAGATAACAAGGCTCACAGAGGAATCAACTGTTAATTTTAGTTCTTTAACATCTCTTAAATAGGACATCATTAGTTTCCCCTGACCATTATTAACCCCTGACTTGTGACTTATTATAAACTGAGCCAACTTGTGTGTTTGTGCCCGTGTCTGACCTTCTCGTGATCAGTGCTGATCTGGATGGCATTTGGGATGAGCTTGGCGGTCTTCTCTTTGGTCAGAGAGGTCATGTCTTTCAGCAGGATAGTGATCTGAATTAAGAAGGAAAAAGGTTTAATGTGCATGTATTTCTCAGTGTGTCGCCGCGTGTCTGGGTAATACTCTAATCTCACTCAGAGCCTCAGCCTATCTGTACTGCACTGCAAATAAGTGCACTAAAAGGACTTCTTATCTGATTGAAAGTGTGATATCGACCAGTTTAACTTGGGTATGTGTTTGATTGTGCGCGTGCGAATGTTTGCACAGCCTAAGTATGTGCAAGACTTACAGTGGTTTCCCAGCGGAAGATGTTACTGTAGAAACAGAGCCAATTCTCTGACAAATACAGTCTGCCCTGAAGCAGGATGTCCTTCTGCAGAGCACAGGAGTAGTCTGGGAACGAATAAAAAAGAAGAGAAAATTACATCAATTGACAGAGAAACGCACCTACAACTTAACTTGTCTTACTTGTATCAGTTTCATTAACTTAATATTAAAGGACCATACTGGCCATTTTGCATGTTTGCGCCTAATATGTTCAATTTTCATACATGAAAATTAAAGTTACATTACTGACAATCATTTCCCAAAAGAAAGGATAAAACTGTATTTCAGCTTTCCTGATATTTTGCAAAATCTCTTCATCTTTCAAAATCAAATATTGAAGTGACACACCCATCTGAAAACTCAGTGTTTTGCCTGTTAATAGTTACGCAGCCTTATGAGGTCACGGTCGTTTAAATTTTTCCATAAACGCAGGTCTTCTTTTGGGACTATATTCCCCGGTGAAGACATACATTCACTCCGTGCTTTTTATTGCGCTTAAACTAAAATTATGTAACTTTGAAAAAAAACCTGAATACACATCTTGTTGGCGATGATGGATGATGATGGATTACCTATCCCAAGACCATTTCAAGTATCAACAAGTTGATTTTAATAGAATGAACTGAAACTAGTGTTGGCCTGGAAGGTAGGAAAATGTTTTTTTAATTCACCGTTCCAGTAGCACGCTTTGGGAAATGATTATCAGTAATATTACGTGTATGAAAATTGAATTTATTAGGATCAAACATGCAAAACTGCCCGTATGGTCCTTTAATATGCTTCTCGTTCAGCAAGAAATACATAAAACCTCTAAATAAAATGATACAAGAAAGCAGCTCAATAAATGGTCGCAAAGATCAATAAACTCCAGCTGATTTCCTACGACCTGATTTGCCTCTCAGGTCGTTTGTGTTTGGTTTGGCCATTCTTTGCATTCCTAGTTAGATATTTGTGTTTGTGGTTAGTACATTCAAGCTGATTTAAAAAGGATTCTGGTTTTCCAGAACCAGAAGGCAGCCTCCAGATGAGCTCAGCGCACACAGTCTGTATTGTAAACTCAGCGTGTCTTTCACATTTATGCGTCTGCATCTCACTCACCCACTATGAGTCGTTCTGTGTCAGGCAGCTTTTTGAAAAGCTTCCGGAAATCCTCGTTCCGCTGTTTGTACGTGGGACTGAGAACCTGAGGAAGAGGACAGGGAATAAGAATTTCTTGCTTTATCTCACAGCTAGCCTGGGCTACAACTGAAGAATCTTGGACTACACTGAACCACCTGATTAAGCTAACGAAAGAAAGCAAAAAAGGAGGAGACTACAGCATTTACCACTCAAAATGTAATCCTTTACAAAGCCAATAATTGTGATTAAAAAGCCAGACTGGGGGTGGGAGACAAAAGCCCTATCTTCAACACTAATGCTGAACATTTCACTGTCAACTAGTTCCGCCTCTTCCAGACTACCATCAGCAAAATAAAGCGCCCTGGAGCAGAAACACATAATAAGGGGCTGTTAATGTATACTTACATTGTACCAGCTCTGCATTTTCTGTAAAGAAAAGAGCAGCATATTTAGTGTGGTTAACAGTACCCAATGCTCTCTGTAGCATTTAAAGCAGAATAGTCCACTTCACAGATAAACCTAACTCAAAACGTGATTTCATGCAGATACAGAAAATCTATTAGCATACAAGCTTCTCTTAAAGTCAGCCAGATGAATATTTGCATCCATGTGTCCTGTAGGTCTGGTTGCTATGCTAAGCCTGTTTTATGTAACCTTGAGGCTTAGCAGTTTTCAGGCTCTGTCAAACTGTCTGCACTTCTTCATTTTGAAAAAGTATGTGTCATTGGCCAGTCGTAATGAACAATCACTGCCATAATCAGCGGCACCTTTCACAGTGGTGAGGTTAAAAAAAAAAAAAAAAAAAAAAAAAAGGGCAGTGAGACTTAAAAATCACAACACTCAGGCCCATTAAAAACACAGGGACCATTCAGGTGCTCAAGGGGAGAGCTAACATGCTATACATGCTTTGTAATTCTAAAATATGCCTGCTAGCATTAGCTATTCATTTACCTGCTGGGTTGACAATTTATCAACCGCAGAATTGCATAATTAACTTTTAAAAGCTAACATAGCTAAATGAAAAGGTAAAAACAACAAAAGGACATGTAGATTTATCTGTTGTGGCTGAAATTGTACAAGGTGTGTTCAAATGCAGTGTATGCTCAATGTTGTTTTACAGATTCTTGCTAGCTGGGTTAAAAAAAACGCAAGAAGCTATGTTAGTGTGGACGTGTTGTTAGTGGTATAGATAGAAGATGCACCGCTGTGCAGCCAAGTCTAATCTGCACAGTGGTTTAAACTTTTAAAGGACCATGCCGGCCATTTTGCATGTTTGAACCTAATATATTCAATTTTCATACATGTTATGTTACTGTCAACCATTTCCCAAAGGATAAAACCATATTTCAGCTTTGCTGATATTTTGCAAAATTTCTTCATCTTTCAAATTCAAGTATTCAAGCGATACACCCAACTTAAAAATCAATGTTTCACCTGATAATAGTTACGCAGCCTTACGAAGTCACAGTCGTTTAACTTTTTCAATAAACGCAGGTCTTCTTTTGGGCTTATATTCCTGGTGGAGACATTCACTCAGCACTTTTTATTGCGTTTAAATGCTAAAATTATGTAACTTAGAAAAAAACCTGAATACATGTCTTGTTCGCGATGATGGATTACCTATCAAGAACATTTCAAGTAACAACAAGTTGATTTTAATAGCGTACCAGAATGAACTGAAACCAACAGCGGTCTGGAAGGTAGGAAAAAATTTTTTAAATCACCGTTCCAGTAGTATGCTTTGGGAAATGATTGTCAGTAACGTTACGTGTATGAAAATTGAATATATTTGGCTCAAACATGCAAAATAGCCAGTATGGTCCTTTAAGTTGGATTATAAAACTCTGGAAAGTTAATTACAGCAGCAGAAACACAGAAGCCTCTTATGGGTATGCAGCAATTTAGCGTAACGCTTGAGGGTACAAAAGGCAAAGTATTCTTATTTGCAATCAGCGCTCGAATGTGTCTGAGTAGTAATGGAGGATGCAGGATGACTGTGAACTCTTGTGACCAATGTTTTTGCTGCAATACTCTGCATTTTTGCTAGAATCCCTTTACAAGTCACACCACTGCTGTGGCCTTGTTGAAATGAAAGAGAAAGCCTGAATTTCTCAGAGTGCTATCATCAGATTTCTCTATCAGTACGATATAAAAAAAAAAAAAAAAAAAAAAAAAAAAAAAGATGATGGGGCACGGTGAACAACTCAACTCAAATTTTTCCACTGAAGCTTGACAGTTGTGTGGGTGGAGCGTCACCTTTAGCCTCAACTTCCTGTGTTTGTATATCTGCAGCCCTCTGCAGATATATAAAAAGTTCAACCTTAGCACCAAACTCGGGTTGGTAGACATTCCCCTTACCTTGGCATTGCGGGTGAAATGGCGAGAAGCAAGGGGGTAAGCGGAGCTAAGAGAGGAGGCGGAGGGTGCAGACGTCAGGGGGCTATCTGCACCTCCTCCTCCTCCTCCTCCACTGTTCTTTTCCCCCCCTCCTTCACTCTCACTGGCCCTGCCTCCTCCAAGGACCCTTCGCCGCAGGGAGGGAGAGCTGCCGGGGGTGCTACGTGGAGAGTTACTGGCTGTACTGCAGACAGAAAGAGAGACAGAGTGAGGTCAGGGACAACACTGGAACACTTTCATATTTCATTACTAATATTTGATCTGCAATGGCTTCAATTTCACACTCTGAAGAAAGGCTTCAGGCATTTTGACAAGCTACTGAAGGCCAAAGACAGGTCAAATATGGTCAGTTTCATTAACTGGATCTTGATGTCCAATCAAGATGATGTGCGACTGTGAACTACAGGACCAGCAGTTTCCTCTAAAATAAACCACATTTGGGTTTCAACAGAAGTTTTGTGTTGTAACTGCTAATGTATGATGGGATTTTTTTTTAAAAGGCATACCGGTGATTTTGCATGTTTAAGCCCAATAAATACTACCCATATTCCATATTCATGTTATGTTACTGAGCAACCAATTTCCAAAACATAAAACCGTATTTTAGTTTTCGTGTTATTTTGCAAAATCCAGTAACCTTTCAAAATCAAATGTTCAGGTGATACACCCACCTAAAAAGCACCATCTTAACCCATCTTGTAGACTAATCAATTCACCAAAAAATATAACCAAGACTACATGTAGCTAGTAGCAGCCTTAGAGGTGTCCTACTTATACAACCGTGCAACAACTAAACAATATCCGCCACACTTCTTCAGTGTATCAGAATTAAAACGTGTTCGATTTACTTTGCTTTCAAAATGTTTCAAACCACTTTCATCAGGGCCATGTTGCTCAAACATGTGATGTCTGCTATAAATTTGTCTGATGTTAAGGTCATCGGCCCATGAAAGTGTCTATATTTTATATTTAGTGTCACAACACAGTTGCAATGGTTGCACATTCCTTCCTTTATAACAACCACAACTTTCGTTCTCAGTCCTTCACAAACTTCTATTGTGCATATGATTATGATTATATTGTGATATGATTAGTTCAATTTCCCCAAGCAGACGCTCTGAATCAGGTGTCACAAACCTGGAACTGGTTTTAAATCAGCAAATATGCAATGACAAATCTCCAATTAGATGAATCCTCCCCTCTCTCGCTCACTCTCTTTGTGTAAAGGCAGTTGATAAAATCATTGATGAATCTATACCAGTAACATAGAAGACTAATCACTGTAATTTATCATGAAGTCAAACTGCTCTCCATACTCCAAACCACCTTTTTCCTTCAATTATTTCCATGTTAACCTTTGCTCTTGACTTCAGCTTCCTTTTTAACTCAGTTCACAATCTTTATTGGACCATTTTCCCTCCCTAGATCCACTTGAGGAGAGTCTAAAACCAGCGTTAACATACACTGAGCTGTTTTCTCAAGCTGAGCGATTAGTAAAATAAAAGTGGTTTATGATCAAAAAATAAATGAACAAGCTTTAAATAAAAGTATATCTTTTATAAGTTAGAATTTATCAGAATATAACCAGTTATCAGAATATTACAACTAGTATTATACATGTGATTCAGCTCAGCTCGTTTTAGCAAGTTGTTGTTTTTGTTTTTTTTCCAGAATGAGTTAACCTTGCTACAAACCTACAAAGCTTTAATTCTACAAGTAGCTTCATCCTGAGAGCACTGGTTCTTCTCAATTCTCTTCCTCTCTGGGCGGAGCAGGAGAGGACGGGGACAGACTGTCAATCAGTACAAGCATCTTCATGGAAACGCTACTAATGGCTGGAACCGCCCGTCCATGAACCGTCGATTGACCCACATACCTCACCACCACCTCCGTGTTCTGATTGTCCTCATACGTTGCCCTATCTCATCCAGCAAAGTTTACTCAGGTCGCACTATGACACGCTACACACACACACACCGCAAACACACCCTTCCTATCATATAGTCGATTTAATTTCCCTAAGCAGACACAATGAATCAGGTGTCATTGTCCCAGAGCTGGCTGAGTAAATATGCAACGACAAACCAAATGCTTTGTATAGCTTCCAGCTCGATGAATCCTCGCTCACTCAACGGTGTGTTTTATTGGCTTAATCCTGGTATTAACATGAATTTAAGCAGCAGTGTGATGAGTAGCACACAAAAATGTCCTATTTATCACTGTCAATTCAGCTTCTATACAGTGGGGTCCAAAAGTCTGAGACCACACTGAAAATCTGTGATGTTTTCCATGTAAATCTGGAAATAATCAGAAAGTCTGACATCACAAGAAGCTTTTTGGAACCAAATCATGCTGGGAATAACCTGGGTCATCAGGTTTTGCACAAATTTGTGGAGTCCATGCTGTCATTAAAGCAAAAGGGGGACATAAAGATATTCTGAAAGTCATGCATTTTTCAAAGATTCAACTTTTCACTCAAATAGTTAAGATGATATTGTCATTTGAAATGAAAAATCCTGTAATAAATTCAAAAAGAATGCAAAATAGAAGCATTTTCACAGTGATCTCAGACTTTTGGACCCCACTGTGNTAAAAAAAAAAAAAAAAAAAAGTCCAGCTCTGTTAGTTCAAGTGGCATTATGACAAGTGGTATTAAGCTATTTTGAGATAAACGTGCTGTTAATAAGCTTCTTGCGCAGTCAGCCAGTGCAACAGAGAACAGCCAGGACGCTGATGTAAATCTGTGTCAGGGTGTGTTTGCAAATCAAAGCTAAATCCAGCCTCAGCCTACATGGAGCCTGAACGCAGCACTGTCGGGTCCTTCCACAGAAACATCTGCTCACCTGATGTAGTTCACCTACTGGAGTCTGAAGTCATTTAGTTTTGGTTTACACTGGATTTGGGGCTTGTCATCTATAAAGCTGTTTCTGTCTGTGAAAATGTCAGCTTCGTGGGTTATTTTTCATGTCAAACACATTTTAATGGATGCAAAAACACATCACAGAAGATTTAAGTTTTCCATGTGATATGCACTTTAGTAATGCAAATTTTATATGGTTAGTTACTTCTTTTGCAAAAGTCAGATTCCTGTTTGTATTTAAATTTAATATTGATTGGAGAGTCACAAGCTGCACATTTCACAGGTTTTGTCCATTTATGATATACATAAATGTATATATGCTATATGCAACGACTCATAAGGAAGCAAATAACCAAGCTGTCACTGATGTTTCTGACTTTAAATAAAGTTCATATTCTTACTGAGCCTCCCTGCAGACACATATTGAGGCAAAGTGAACTCACCTACAGATCATCAGAGCTGTTCAGCTACTTTGCCACCATTACTGAAGATAACTAAAGTAAAGACGAGAGGAATCAACCTCCCCCTTTCATTTAAAAAGCATCTACACCTTACGAGGATGGAGGCTGAGCCGATGGGAGGGGTNCCTCCCCCTTTCATTTAAAAAGCATCTACACCTTACGAGGATGGAGGCTGAGCCGATGGGAGGGGTGTTCAGCCTGCGTGGCCGAATGGGATAAAATAAACAAATAAATTGCTTGTGTACAGAATTAACATCACAACTGTGGCTTCAAAAGCTTTTAAAAGAAAATCCCACATCTTGTCGCGCCCATGTTCCCACGCTGCGCCTCATCTGACCACCACGAGCGTGGCGAGCAGCCAAACAGGTAAAGCAAAGACAAAAAAAATAAAAAATAGAAAAGCGGCTCGATCCCTTTTTTTTTTTTAATATCACTTACTCGAACATGTCATGAGGTGTGTGCGATCCAAATGCTGCCAAACGCACAGGCGCGTTGCTACTGTATCAATATGGCACCGGTGCTCTTTAGTGTGTGCGGCTAAAGCGAGCCATGCGCGTCCGGTCTCCAGCCGTGTTTTCCTCGCTTAGCTCGGGGGTATGAAAAGCGTCCATCGTATAACCGTCCCGCGGTCGGACGTTAATTCCCCATCTTTGCCGGACGCCCCTCCACCTCGCGGCCAGGCACCGGATGGACCTGCTCCCTACGCCGTTTCCAGAACCCGGTAACAGGCTGCCGTCGCTGCCTCCATTCGTAATCCCCGTTGCAAATAGGCAGAGAGGGAGAAGAAGGGAAGGGGGAGGGAGAGGGAGGAGGAGGAGGAGGAGGAGGAGGAGCAGGCGGCTCTAAGTGTTGAGTGAGGCTTGGCTACAATGAGTTAGTGCTGGGCTGAGGGGCACCGATAAGACCGATAAAGAAGAAAGTCAGACGGAGAAGTTATCTGAATTCAGAGGGACCGGTGGCTTACAGTATCATTTTCAACACACTTTTACGTTATCTTTGTCTTTAAAGAACCATTCCGTCCATTTTGCATTTTTGAACCTAATATATTCAATTTTCATACACATAACGTTACTGACAATTATTTTCCAAAGCATACTATTGGAATGGTGAATTAAACCATTTTTTTCTTACCTTCCAGACCACCGTTGGTTTCAGTTCATTCTATTATTCTTTTAAAATCAACTTGCTGATACTTTAAACTTCTGGAGATAGGTAATCCATCATCGCGAACAAGACGTGTATTCATTTTTTTTTTTTTTTTTTTNTTTTTTTTTTTTTTTTTTTAAAGTTTGGTTATTTTAGTGTTTCAGCGTAATAAAAAGCGCGGAGTGATCTGAAATGCTTCCTAGTGGTGCATGTCTCTACCAGGGAATATAGTCCCAAAAGACCTGCGTTTATCGAAAAAGTTAAACGACCGTGACTTCATAAGGCTGCATAACTATTAGCAGGCGAAACATCGATTTTTAAGGTGGGTGTATCGCTTGAAAGATGAAACGATTCTGCAAAATATCAGGAAAGCTGAAACAGTTTTACTGGGAAATGGTTGTCAGTAAGGTAACATGTATGAAAATTGAATTGAATTGCTCTCACATGCAAAATGGCCGGTATGGTCCTTTAAGTGAAAACTTGACTATTTACATCCTCTATTGATGTCTTCCATAGTTAATCAAATAACAGATGCTTTAAAAAATACATAAAAAAATATATCAGCATTTAGCCCCTAAACATTCTCAGAGGTACCATATAGGAACTATATGTATCATGGCAAATCAACTCAACAGGCGTGTTTTCGTTGGGTCAAACAACCTCCTCAGAAAACAAACACACTGACTAAACTTGGTCATTATTATGCTTTTTCAAAGCTTTGGGATGAATGGCTTCACATAGTGTCTGTGAAGTTAAAATATCCTTAAACAAAACAAAGCCAAATTTGCTGTAGCACCCAATATTACATACGACATTTCAAAGAGCTGTACAGGCACACAACCATTCCCAATTCAGACCAAGCTTGCAAAAAAAAAAAAAAAATTAAAATGGGCAAACTGTTACAAGAAGCAATTCAAAGGGAGATTCCCTCTCCTCTGACAGCTGGGAGTGAAGAGAACCCACAGGTGGACAGAAAGTAGTGTCAAATACAGAATACAACAATGGGAATATGATCCAGCAAGATGATCGCAATAGGTCCTGTAATAAGGGAGACGAGCCAATATATGAAGTCTAAAAATAAATCACCATTTGGTGTCAAAGATCAGCAGGATTACGATTCATCTCACTTTTGTGGGTTTGTGAAATGAGACGCACTGCACAGACACAAAACAACAAAGCAGGGATGACAGACTCTTTACAGTTCAAACAGTGTGTGCGCTTGTCATGTACTGTAAAAAAAAAAGGACATGGTTAGTGTTGTAAACAAGGACGCCATGGCTGCCTGTAGTGATAGCACCTGGCCAATGCCCAGAGCCCACAGCCCACCCAATCCCTTAACCTGCAATCTCTCTCTGAGCAGCCCTCTGGATTAGAGTCCACATCATAATCCATGCTGGCCTTGGCCAGGCCCACATCTCCAGCATTCTGTCTCCCTTCATGTAATCTGCTTTTCTGAGGTTCGCCAATCTATCTTCCGTCGTAATCTCATAGCTTCACAGGCCAAGAGGGCTTTGAGACAGCAGAAAAATCGAACAAGATCTTAACATGTCTCACTCATGAGCTTTTTTCTTGCCCATAGGAAGTCATGTATTTCAAAGACAAATAGTGTAAGTATAATCCATCTATCTATCTATCTATCTATGTATGATAGAAATTACCTCTTCTTGTTAACACATTTCCTGTATTTATACCATACTTCATATACTATGTTTAAGCTGTATCTGCCCTCTTCCTCAAAACTGTCAATTTTAGGTTTAATACATAACGACAAATCACAGACCTCAAACAGCTTAGCTGTATTAGAAAATATATACGCTTACTAATCCATATATCTGCAAAACCCAACATGTGATGGTGTTTTTAATGGTCGTTCAACAACATGTTGTTTAAATCAAAATATGTAAAACGGGGTCTCTGTGCAAGGCAGAATTATCCTTTCATTGGTGCCATGTAAAATGCATTTGTCCTGGGGTGTTCAAAGCAAAGAGAAGAGAAGCCTTAGTGCAGCAGATCTGCTGATCGAGAATTTCAAACGCCAATAAAAGCACAAATACTGTACATTGTGTCGCCATCATATAAACTCTCTCAACCCTGACACACAAATGCAGGGAACAAACATGGCCATCAGCGAAGGATCCTTTAAGTGTCGATCAGAAAGAGACGCTGCAGACAACAACGATTTAACATCAATTTAGGGGACGTATCCCACAATTCTTTGTTATGCTGCATCACCCCTATCTCGTTCTTTGTCACATTCCATGGTTCGTTGCGGGCCTCCCACACAACCTGCTGCTCAGCTGCCCACCACTGCGTTCATTTGCATCCAAAGTCTTTTAATGTGTGTCTACATTAGAAAAGAAGATCCCCCACTTTAAATGAACTCCAGCAGAGATTTTCACAACTGGAAGCATCACGATAAAATCTCATCAAGTGGTCAATTAGCCAAATCTCTTGAGATCTGTTGCATTATAAAGAGGCTTAATGACTGACTACTTAACAGTTTTAGTGCCTATAATGCAGAACTAAAGAAATGCTAATTATATATTGTCTTAAAAGGCAACAGCAGCTCAATTAACGTAAATTGTTCTTTCAGTTTCCCTCTTTCTAGTGTAGTGTGTGTGAGCCATTCCAATTTAAAATACTGTTTTAGAAATAGAAACAAGGTAATTTAGCATTGTGAGCTCTTATAATTCTATACAAGTGCTCACAATTTGAAATAATGGCTCTCAGTGAACACCAAAAAAAGAAATAAAATCTAACATAACACAGGGAAATAGCAGAGTTTTAGCCAGACTGTAACCGAACACATCAGATTGTTTAGGAAGCACACCAACGAGAAAACACTGATCTTTTCTCATCATCTGTGAAAACAATCATTACTTAATAATTACTTATTTTGAGTCATTTCCGCTGGATGCTCGGTTTTAATAAGCACATCGAGACAAAACAGAGCCACTGTAAAGGTGCCTTCATACCAGGCCAGGCCTGTCAGCATGAATGAGTCAAATGAGATTTTGCATCTGGCATCAAAATGCACGTGTCCACTGGTGATTCAAATTCACTCCCACTCTCATGGTTGATTTTTAATTGCTGGGAAACTGAGCACAAAAGAGGGCTGCTGCAGTTTTGTTTTGACACCTCGTCTCAGGTGCAAACTTTAAAGTCTTGTCCAGTTATCTGGGAAAAGCCGGTCAATTAGGAGGTTTGTGTGCCATAAATGGAGTTAAATGGATAAGTGAACACTTTATTGGCTAGATAATACCTGGTATTATGATGATAATATCTGGTAAGACTGTCCCTGACCAACTCTAAATATGGTTTGAGTAATCACATCCTGTTGTTTCCCCAATATTCACCTTGTTTTATCTTAAAGGTAAAAGCTGCTGCTGGGATCAGATCACCTGACATTCAGATACATATTAGACATATTAAGCACTTGCAAGAAATGCTTTATGGTAATGACGCCGGCATGTGTATGATTATAAAGTGTATTAATAGTTAATCTCAAGATTTAAATAATCCTGGCAATCCTCTCCTTTTCCTGCGTTGGATTTTTTGGATATTTGTTGGATCTCAACATTAATAACCGTGGGGTCAATAAAACAACGTGTAAACAAGGTGGACAAGGTCACAGCAGCTCATTTAGAGCAAGGAGACAATCGCGCTCCGCTTGCCCTGGTAGCCCACTGAACACACTGCAGCAGTGCCAGAGACCTCCTCTGATTGGTCATATGTGACATCATCAGACTGCTCCCATTGGCTGACAGTGACATCATGCTTCAGAGGAAGGATAAGTGGTGCATTAACCCCGCCTCGAGCTCCCTGTGACTGACCCAGCTCGGTTATTTCTCGCTACTGTATCAGTGGTCTCACTTTCTTTGCTTACTGTTTGCTTAACCTTGCTGTTTCACGCTATTGAAGAGGTCATCTATTCTAACAGGCTTTGCTATTCATTTGAAATAACATGCAGTAACTGGTCATATGGAGCATGTCATAACATCCCTGCTAATTTGTTTAAGTTGTGAGTAAAGGGCTGCACAGGCACTTCTTCTGCTCATTTAAATCAAACCATCTGAGCACCGGCCTGCTTTTTTCTCTGACATAATTTACAAATCAGGATTTTTAGCAGTATGATCTGTCCTCTCTCTGTCCTCTGCGTTTAGCCATTAGCTAATTAAATCCAGCGTGATCCAAAATAGTTGGCCTGGTCTGGCATGAGAAAAGTCAGCTGAGTGTAAATCTGTCAACTATGAGGCCTTTTAATTCTCCACCAATGTGCACAGATGCACAAATGACAGGCGCACAAGCTCCGGTCTCACGCTGCAGGCAAATCTGGTCTCAGTAGGCCTGAATGCAAACTGGCTATGGTCCCACAAGATTAGGATGCCCATGTGACAGTCAAACGTCGCGCTGGCAGCATGATCACCCTGTGCCAAGCTGCTGAACTTTACATGGTGCTGCTGCAAGATAAATGATCTCAGCACAGAAAAAGGGAACTTTTAACCAAATGACACCCAAAAAGAAATTAACACTTTTGTCTGGGCCTCTTCAGGAGAGAGCAAATAACTGTTTTATTATCCCCTTATTATATTTCTACCACTGTGAGCATATTTGGGATGAAGCCAGCATACTAACCTGCAGCTGTCCCAGTCTGAGTCTCTGCTGAGCAGGCTTCTGAGGGACCAACGGGATCGTCGGATGGGGGATGGGCTACGTGACCAGGACCGAGACGGCAGCAGGAGGAAGTCCTGTGAAGGGCTGCCCTGACCTGGCTCTCCCTCCTCCTTCTGAGCAGCTTCAGAGGGTGAGGGTGAGGGGCTTCGGGGTCGAATATTGCCCTTTTCCACAGCCTGCTCTATTATAATTTGCGGGGTTTCAGCCCGTGCCTGCTTAGGAGAGGAGCCTTGCTCTTCCTCATTCTTTTTTTTGGTTCGGGTCCTGCTGCGATGTGGTTGACTGCGTCGTCTGGAGCAGGACAGACTGGGGCTGGGTGAGAGAGACCAGGACTCTGTGTCTGAGGACGGTGGCAGAACAGTCAGCGTTGGAATGGAGATGGGCTGAGCCAGACTGTTACATTCTGGTTCCGCAGGAGAAGACATAGTCATTCTCGGACCTTATCTTGGCTAATATCCAGTTTCAGTTAATTCAGAAGTCTCCATCTGTGGTTTGAAGCATCTGCAGAGATGAGGTTGATCACGACTGACTGTGATGTTCCAGTCATGCTCGCGTTTCAATTATTCTTGAACAAAACTTCCAATTTGTCCCTCCGAGCAAATCATCTGTAGCCTTTTAAATAACACTGACCCATGATCAACGTATTTCCACTATATCCAGTGAATTCAACCAGCTTAAGGAAATGTCATCACATAAAAAAGTGAAAATTACATAGTAAAATCACATAACAGCACAAAAGGTGGTAATGTTGAAGGTTTTCCTCCACGGTCAAGGATGACGCTGGAGTTAAATGGGAGAAGCCTTCCAGATAATCTCATGTGTTCTTCTCAACTCTCGGCCTCTAGGCAATCCATTTCCGGTTGTCCAGTCTGTATGGGCGTAGACCTGACTGAGACTGACTAAGATGCTCCATCATCTAGTTTCTGCACCACTTCCTCCTCTGCACCTCTTGCACCGTCCAGTGTCACTTTTTCTTTCATATGCTTCCTCCGTGGTGCCTTTGGGAGCTTTTAGGCTCGTATTTGCATAACCACGCTCATCTCTGCAAAAGTTGAACTTTAAGACAACAAGAGATCTACATTTCAAAGTAGACACCTGGGAAATAAAGAGAAGAGAAACTTTGCATTCAGAAAGCCAGCCTACATCTCACTACCCCATCCTAAAATTGCATTTGTTGTTAAATCAACCCACTCAACTAAGCATCTGTAATGTGCAGGTTATTTCTGTCGGCTCTTTGATAGTGTCTCCCTCAGCAGTTCTGGGAATGTGAGGTATCATATGACAAAAGGTTTTTCATAAAATACTGGTGCCATTAGGAGACTTTAATTTTTTATTTATAATGTGGTTGTAGATATCCTGTGTTTCATATTGCCCAGGCTTTGAGTGCTGTTTTGTTGTTACATTAATGAAATAATAATCAGGATTTGCTCCCTTCAAGTATTAACTCAAAAACAGCCAAACTGGTTTATCACCAACTGTCTTCCACCACTCATTGTGTGTTTATCAGTAAATAATAACAGATGCCAAGACAAATTTCAGGCCTTTCAACGGATGAAAAAACATTATAGCTCTATTCCAGTGTTTCCAAACCTCAGAACAGAAATAGCCAAACACACCACAGCCAATAAAAAAGTGTAACTGCCACCATGTGCTAGCACAAACAAAATAACTATAAATACAGACTCCAGATGTGTCCTCCAACAGACAAGTGTGTGTGTGTATGTGTGTGTTTCACGCCATTGTCTGGCATCAAAGCAGGCACTTCTAAGGCAAGGGTCCAAGTTATTCTGACAGTATTTGCTGAGTCCTGTTTGAACAAGAACAATCTTGGCGCGATCCTGTTTGTCCACAGTTATCCATCATAATCCCCGTGTAAACCCTTCTCACTTTGACCGTCGTTTTATTTGACTTGGCATAAAACACAGCCCAGCTCAAGCTTTCCTTTAATATATTACCAGGGCACATAACGTGCCGCCGGTGCCATTTCAGATTCACTCCCATATCGCCCCCACATGCAAATTCTTGTTTTTGCGATGTGCTGCAAGTTTCCGGGAAAAAGCAGCTCCCGGAACATCAAGTTCATCACTTATCAACTTCAGCAAGAATGTGAAAGACACAACCAACTAACACCTGTTGTGCTGGGCGAGCAGTCAAACGCTCCACGGAGCAGCACCAAGTCCCGTAAACCCGCTATGAAACAGAAACACAACACGAAGTCTGGAGCTCTTACCTCCCATTTGATGAGTTCCCTCCGTTTCTGTTATCCTGCTCGGCTTCGAAAACAAGCCGAGCGACGGTGCGGGGAGTAATGTTAAAATCCGCCTTTTCACAGGAACACATCAACATTCTTAGACGAGCGCTTACCGGCTGCTGCAGCTAACACTTAGCCTTAGCTAATAACTTAGCAAACCCGACCTCTGAAGGCCGACAGCTCCCTAAAATGACTATCTTACCAGCATAGAAACATCCATATTAACATATTTCATGTTTACTTTTAAAACACCTTGGTATAAAACACTTAAACTAAATTACAAGCCTGCCACCAAAGTTAGCTTAGCGCCATCAGCTAACTAACTGCCTTTTAAACTCAAACGACGATAAGCTTTTTTGTTAAAAAGTGAGAAGGAACGATGTCAGTCAGTAGGTTGATTAACTCAAAGCGGGGGATTTATGGGAAATCACATCGACAAAAGTATTGCTGTTGCTATATTATCGTTGATAAAGCATAAATCCGCCATTAAATACTACTAAACAATCTGATAAACACGACTTTTGTCTTTTCTCACAACGTTAATAAATGTACATATTAACCAAAAAACAAAACACACCCCCGGCGACAAACTTTGTGGTATCGTCCGAGAAAATAACTGTTCAGAGGCTGTGGCCAGCCAAGTGTTTATGGCATCTAATAATACAATCTAAAGAATATCCCGCTGAAATTTGTTTTATCCTCCACAAACAACAATCATTTGAATTAACTAAAAGGAAATTAAAGTAGTATGAACAGCTTCTAATTTGATCAGTGATGATGTCCCTGATGCAGTTTCTTTAATCGGCTGGGCTTTCCTGTTAACATTTTTCAGTCACCTCCATTAGTTCACCACAAACACTATCTCAGACAACAAAAAGTGCAGATAATTCACAGACTTAGCAGAGTTTAAGAGTTAATTTGAAGGGAGCCTAGGGTTTTCGTTTGAAATGAATGGACAGACACATTGCGACCCCTGGTGTCTAAAAAGGTTAAGTGCAATTATTTGTGATGTAAGTTATTTCATAACTTTTTCCTGAGCCTTTGTCTGACACAATAGCTATAATTATGTAATTCTAGATGTATTGCCTTAATTAAGCATGTACTCTATTTGAATTAATAAAATTATTAAACATGGAGTTTTTGAAAACACAAATGCCAATATGGCCATTCCCTATCTCACCTTGATCCTCCTGGAGCAGCGTTGCTTCATATGGTTTGTCTGAATTTGTGTATTTCAGATGAAGCCTGTAAGAGATTTGATATCTTCTCCTCCTTGAACAAGACAATACACAGAACAGAGGACAGGTCACCTTATCTGAGGTTGAAAACAAAAGAGAAATATTCACAAAAGTCTTTCCACTAAGATTTTGTATAACAGGATAGGTTGTGATCTCCACCTGAATTTAAAATTCTACCATAGATTATACTGAAAAACTGAATTGCTACAGATTTAAATTGAATCATTAGACATAGTGTATAATAAAGCAGAAGATAGTACTTTCAACTTCATCTAATTTCTAATTCCAAACATATGCAGCTTTACTTTAAAACTACTTTACCATAGTTCTTAAAACTCTCACACTTCACCAGCAAATTTTAAATTATGTAAAATAGAGGACATTACAGCCCTGGTTTAAACCAAGCCAGAATCCATCATTTCACATGTGTTCCTTTAAAAAGGAAGAGATGCAACAACATATATCATGAAAAATCTGTATTCCCCATCACCTGCCTTTCAGACTTGCGATTCAACCAGCATCTGCTTCTGTGTCCTTTCAATAGATGACAGAGCATCACAGTGACTTGGCAATTTCAAATTCTCCATAGGTTTACCGGGCATCATCTTGGCTTTTTACTTTGTCTGGTGAGGCTGCAGTCAACACTTGAACCAGCTCTATCCTGAAACAGAGAATGTAGATGTTATATAATGCAGCTAGGGCAGAGCCCACTCCAGGTCTCAGGGAGTTGTGTTGCTGAGCGCTTTCTGCTGCTGAATCAGGAACTGGAAACTCGATCTGTGCTAAAAATAAAAAAAAATCATCACCACCACAGAGAGAAAGGAGGTGTGTCACTCAGATATGTATTTATGCGGATGTGTGATGTGTGATGTGTGTGTAAGGACACAGAGGTACAGCCTATCCCAAAATACACAACACATGCACATGCACATGGTTTATCATATGTCAACATTTCCTTGTAGTCCTCCTGCCATGTTTTGCAAACCCAAGGTCCCCCCTACACACACATACACATGTGTAATTTTCAAGATTACATAAGATGATATTTGTTGTCATTATCATTCATAAGGTTAAAAGAGGCAAGGACCAATTTTAACAGTAAGTCCTCCTGTTACATCAAAAGACAACATCCCTGACCCCTCCAACACAGAAACACAAACACAACAAATAACACAAACATACCTTTATACAGGTCTTAATTTTCTCAGTTTTGGATTTTTATTTTCTAAAAGCACAATTCATTTGATATTTTTGGGTAACTTTTTCAAACAACTGTTCAGATACAGCGACAAAAAAAAAAAAAAAAAAANAAAAAAAAAAAAAAAAAGTAAATTTATGACCAATCTAGTCTGTTGTCCTTGTATGGCCTGTTAAGACTAGGACAAAGTGAAACTGACTGGATATTTCACACAAAAAAAACATGAGACCCTCTTATTATCATGTTAATATCCTGACTGTATCTCCTACGTGAATCTCTGTACTACTGTACTTAGTGTGTAAATTGAGGCTTTCAGTCAATGGTCACCATTTGTTTTCTCAGCATTGACTTCAAAGGCCTTGTTTTTCTGACTGGCTGATGGCATTGAGTGACTATGATGGCAAACATCCCAGCTGATAAGAACACTGACAGTTACATATGAAGGATATTTTAAAGTCAAAACTACTAAATGAGTCTGGAAAGATGATGGTTTTATTAAATATACAAGCAACAAAGTACACCCAAGAAAACTGTCAAAAGTGAGCAACTTATGTAAGTCAGAAAACAAGGCTGGAAAGAATGTCATTTGACTTCAGCAATGACTTTAGAATATTAAAATGCACAACAAAAAGAGATCATGCATAATTATGTAGAGACTAAAAGAAAAGATAAAGCAGCTAAAACATAGTTGGTAATGATTTAATAGCATGTAATTCCATCATCACTCCACATTCTAAAGCAATCTAAAATGTTTCCAGTCCTGATAGAGGTCTCACATTAATTCAGGTTATTTCATCAAGAAGAAGTCGAACCCCAACTGTGGGTCATTAAGCATCAACTTCAAATGACTGAAGCAGCAGTGGTGTTTGTACCCTCCCAAGCAGACTTTGAAATAGCAGACAAGATCAACAGATAAGTTTCTTAAAGTACAGACATGGAGTTGATAAGACTAATGTTGTGATAGGCCATGGCCTTAGTAAGTTTATCATCATGACTCATCAATGCCATCTTTCCCCAAACAAGCCGCCACCACAAATTTATCATTTTGCTGAGTCACATGTTTCCATTCTGAGACGGTACAGCAAAGTAAGATTAATAATGAGGATAGCGGTGAAAAGAAAAAAAGAGTTTGATGCACATGCTTTGAAGGGATAAATTAGTGCACAACTCAATTTTATGGAAAAATATTTACTATTTACCATACATCACTTTAAGTAAATATGTCACATCCAGTATTTAATCAGTCAGTAACGTAAAATGCCCACACAAAGAGTTCAAGTGCACACCTGACAAAGTACATGAATCACCAAGCAGAAACAAATGAATGGATGGATGGCTGTATGGATGGATAGACAGAATGATGAAGTAGATAGACCTTTATAAAACAGAACATTGAGAATATATACACATATATATTATATATATGTGTATATATTATAATATACACATATATATATATATTTGACATATATAATATGTATTTAACATATATAATATAAAAAAATATATTCGATATATATAATATACAAATATATATTAGACATGAAAACATAATTGAAAAGTGCTGGTGTCAAGTCAAGTTAGAGTTTGTTAAGCAGCTGAGGATGCCGACAAAAAGGTGATTCCACTTTTTTATATCCTCATCCTCCACATAATGTGTGTGTGTGCCCACCGAGAAGGAAAAAGTGTAAGCGACAAAGGCTGAGGACTGTCTCTGGCCTCTGTGAGCAGCGCCTGAATCACTAAGAGAGTTTCTAATATGTGCCAGTATGAAGCAAAACGTATCACCATAGACTGCAGCTTTAATCCCCAAACTGGCAGGGAATTTGGGAAGTGAATAAGTAATACTTGCCCTCTCTTAATTTTATACTGCTGAGGTGCCCTTGAGCAAGATAGTTAACCCCCTACTGCTCCGGTGGAGCTGCTAAGTCAGCAGATAAGCCTGTGGTGGTACTGAGCAGCTTCCAGTTATGTATAGTATTTCCAGCAACAGAGCATTTGTGCTCAGTGAACCTTCCCTGGTTAAATCAAGGTCAAAGCCAGTGGTCCCAACTCAGGTGCTCAAAATCTGAAATCCACGTGAATCCTTAAAGCAATTATCTTCAACAACAACACACATTTGCTGTACAGATGCTGACACACTGTAAATCTCCAAACGCTACAACAAGCACTTAATCTCTTCGCAAGTGTCCTTGAGCAAAACACTGAATCACTGTCAGCTACAAGGACGTTGCTATGTAACCAAGCATTACCTCTGACCTGCAGAGGAGGACACGAGAACAGACAATTTCCCTATAAAACATGGTATCATGTTCCTTTGAAACATTAACTAGCCCTTTAAACCCTATCTTTGTTAGTAGTTTACTTCTGTGAGCAGGTGTTTGTCCAGCATCATTTGTTTAACAAAATACTTCAAGGATGATTTTGCATATCAGACTTTGCTGCTGTTGTTTAATAAGGAATGGATGTAAATGGGAGTCTAAACCATTTGAATAAAGTTGGATATCAATGGAAAGGGCAAAGAAAAGTTTCCATTTTGAGAGATTTTTGCTTGTTTTTTTAAATAAATTGGAATTAAGAAAGGCTGCAGACTTGAGTTGGACTGTCATGTTGTAGTTGTGGATCAGGTCTCATCTTCTCGGATTCCCTGCTGGCTTTCAACACCTAAAACATCCACCACTCCTGCATTCAAACACTCTAATTATAGCTGCCTAAGTCAGACTGCAGGGGAGACTTAACACTCCTGCTGAGAACGACAGACACTCCACTTTTCTTAATCACTGTTTTCAGCATTTAGAAGCTTTTGTTATTATCATCCTCAATGTGAAATATAAGACAGGAAAAATGTTGATTGTGGCACTTTACTCATCTGAGTGAAGAATGAAGAGGAAGATGAAGCTAATCCAGGATCTGGTGGAATAATGTCAGTAATGTGATCTTAATCTCAATCGAAGTTTAACATTAGGTTGCCCCAGAATTACTTTTTTTTAATTTTATTTTTCAACTTCAAGTCACTGCAGGAGAAATTATGCATCACTTGTTTGTTTTGGTTGTCGTTTGTCTTTTCGGTAAGTCCTACAGTTTTATTTTATTTTATTTATTTATTTTTTGTTCCTGTTTTAATTTATGAAAAATATCTGATGTTGATGACTGACTTTCAGAGCCTTTCATTCTCACTGTGGATGGATAGTGAATTAAATAAAAAGGAATATACATAATGGAATAAGAATAATAATTTGTGAACTTTTAAGGAACGTTGGCCTACGCTCCCTACATGATACGGATATATTCTTTATTCTCTTGACAAGGTGAAGGCTCATCCAGTAAAGAAAGCGTTTGCACATCTAATTTTACCAATTTTTGCTCAACTATAAATTCAAATTTAAATATGGAAAAGGTAAATTTAGAAATGTCTGTGACCTCTGATGTTATTACAAAAATCCTCTAGATGTAATTACTCTTATTAGGGCGCAATAGTGGACGGTGTGTTGCCTTACATTTGATGGTTTATTGTTTCTTAGATTGAAAACATAAAACCTTTGCTGGTCTTTTCACCTGCTTTTCATAACAGACAAGGAGTCTGATTATAATCTGAGAACTTTCCAGTTCAACCCTTAAATACAAATATTACAGAGTAAGACCAATTCTATATTTAAGAAAAAAAAAAAAACCTTCAAAAAAAAAAAAAAAANAAAAAAAAAAAAAAAACACCTCCAGAACACTGAATGTAAAATGTCTGGCAGACTTCCAGCTAAAAACACATTAACATTGCAGTATCAACTCTTAGACAAACAGCATTTTGTCCGGCAGGCGCATAATACAATTAGAGTTATTAAGATCAAGGCCACAATGAACTAATATCACGAAAAATCCCCATTAATCTTTACACATTGCTTCTTTATAAATAGTTTCCAATAAGGCATGAGGGTTGTTTCATAAGCAGTAAAGAAAGATAAGGTTATCAAAAGCTGCAATGTCTGTGGATGAAATATTATCCATGAGCAGTTATTGCAGATAAACTGCATTCATTTGAGCTCAGTGATAATAACTTGCTAGTTGTGGAGCCCAAGACACTACGAGTTGTAAGAAAAAGACAAACTTGGCCATAGTCCAGCGATTTTGTACAAGATGGCTGTTATACTGGAATCAGCCTTTTAAAAAGGCTACTTCTATTTGCAGAATGTGAATGCTAAAATTCCCAAATTACCAGAAAAATACTGAGGACATGACCTCAGTGGCCTCAAGATGGACAAACTAGGTGAAAGCATTTACCGGTATGGACTTGTGGTATGTACACTACATTTTTGCCTAAAATTTAACCAAAATGCTACAAACATTAAACGTAAACATTTTCTTGTTACCACATGCTACTTGCAAGTGTTACAGTACAGGTCAGAGCTTTTTAGCCTTATCTTTAAAAGTCTAAACGGTAAAAAGTTGTCGTATGCTTGCATAGTCTTGTGTTTTCTTCTTCTTCTGGAGGCATTAATGCATCAAGAAGTGTGTTACTTCTTTTTTTTTTATTACAGCTGATAATTTATCAAGAAATGTCTTAATTGTTAGAATTTGTTCTTTATTCTTCTCTTCCTAGCGTCTCAGTGCGATGGCGGCTGTGCGGAGGTGGACTCTCTGACAGAGGCTGTGGCAGGACAAACATTCCTGCTCAGCTGCATCTTCTGTAAAAAAAGAGAGGAGGTCACTGCCCGAGCCACCATGGATTGGCACTTCAAGCCTGTGGGGGAGGAGGAGTTCAGACATGTGAGTTCAGACAACAAGATTGCCTCCTTCCTTTCAAACGCAGTGTGAGTGCTTTGGTCTAATATTAAGCAAAGGAAAAGTACTTCTATTTATGTAAGACACACATTTTCCAAAACTTGTCAGCTAACTAAAAGACTGACTGTGCTACAGGCAGATATGTCAGCAAACTTTCTATTTATTTCCCTCATTCCTCCTCTCAGATTTTTCACTATGACCATCCCAGTGCCAACATCCTGCACAGAGACTTCAACAACCGACTGGAGTGGCATGGAACACAGCAGCATGATATTCAGATAGGAACAATTTCCATCCAGAATGTCACCTTTAATGACACGGGTACATACCGCTGCACCCTCAACCGCATCCTCTTCCTGCCAAACTTTCAGGAGAGAGTCACTGTGGAGAAGGAGGTGGGGCTCAGCGTGGTGACTGTAGGTGAGATGCTGTGAAAAGGAAGTTTCCTGATGAATATTTTCTCATTCTCTCACCAGCTTCATATTTCCTCAACCATGACTCAATCAACGCCCTGTCATGCCCTGGTCCTCAGGAACCACAACTATACATATTTTCCATCTCTCCCTGCTACCTACACACAATTAGTTAAACCAGGTGTGTTAACTTGATTAAGAGCTGGTACCTCCAAGCTCCTGGTTGGCTAAACACACCTGATTTAGCTAATCATGTGTGATGGCAGGGAGAAATGGAAAATATACAGGACTCACAAGGCCTAAGGACCAATTAAATCATGCCTCCAAAGCATTCTTGCCTTTAAAGGACCATATCAGTGATTTTGCATGTTTGTGCCCAATAAATAACACTTGCACACATGTTGCGTTACTGCCAACCATTTTCCAAAGCATAAAATTGTATTTTAGTTTTTGTGTTATTTTGCCAAATCCCCTAATCTTTCAAAATTAAGTGTTCAGGTGATACATCCATCATAAATTCAATGTGTGGCCTGCTAACACTTGGTAAAAGCAGTGTTCTCCTTTGACTAAAAAGAAAACAAAAATTAAAATACCACTCCAGAAACATATTTTGGAAAAGGTTTTCTTGTTCAGTTATGTAACATGTATGCGGGTCGCATTGGGCTCAAACATGCAAAATCACTGGTATGCTACTTTAAGTCTTCAAATCACCTTCAAAGTTTCCAAACAAGATGTATAACACAATTTGATGTTTGATCAATCATTTGTGTCCGTGGAACCTGCCTGTAGTAGCTATTAGAGGAACTGCAGCTTGAGGCAGATTGATTATTGCTGCTTAATGATTTTTTTGGTTTTGTTTTGTTTTTAAATGCTAGCCATTAGCAGGCCTGTTGACCTTCCTAGATTATACAGTACATGCCACCAATGAATGAAAAAAAAAGTTTTATACTTTGTCTTAGCTATTCAGCTTTACCCATTTATTACCTTGTTGTGTGTAATACACTGTGGTTCATTTTGGCTCCAACTGATGAGGTAGTTTCTGCATTAAGAGCACCTTCTCCTCCAAATGTCAAAGATGTTTGTAGAACTAAAACTCTGCAAATAAAACACATGCTGCTTCTGTAATGTTCTGTCATTGGTTCTTCATTCCCAGCCAATCGGGAGCTGACGGCTGTGGTCGCAGAGATCATGATGTACGTGCTGATCGTGGTTCTCCAGCTGTGGCTGATCGTGGTTCTGGTTTACTGTTACAAGAAGATCTCCAAAGAGCACGAAGCTCGGGAGGCCCGCATAGCTCTAAAGGCTCAAGCAGCGTGAGTCATTTCTCTGATCTTTAACACATATTCAAATTTAACATTAAGGAGATTTAACACAGATTCATCTTCAAGGCGTCAGACAATATACATATACTGCCCATATGCCACAGTACAGCTGGGGTCAGGAAAGACACAACAAAACCAGTGAAATAGAAGCTCAGTCAATATGTTTATCCCAGTCTAACCATATTAAGCACATCAAGTTATAACAAAACAAATTCATGTTTCAGTCATTAGCCGAGTTTCATCTTAGCTGTATGCCTACTTAGAAATCACATGATTTCTTCCAACTTTGTCTCCATAGAAGCATAGATATTTTTTTTTATTATTATTACTGAGATCATATAGGCAGAATTCTTTCTAAATTAGTTTAATTCACTTTTTCCTTTTATTTCCAGACTATTGGAATCAAAAGACAACTGTGATGGAGTGCAGCTAGAGTAACGCCATTACCAGTAAGTAACATTTGAGTTCTCTCATCTGCTTTTCAATTATTCCTATATGTGACTATGATAAAGGTTATTACTGCCATTATTCACATTTGCATCCACCAGGTAAAAAGATCATCTCTGCCCCTGTCAGCCTTCACTACTGTAGAAGACATAATTAAAAGAGGCTGATATTGATGCCTTGGTCACATGCATCAATATCCTTTAGAACCATGCTCCAGTTGATCTATGAAATTCTTGAAAATGTTTGAATTTGATTTAAAAAAAAAAAAAAAAAAAAGGACTTTTAACAGATTGATGAATGAATGGATTGGAGATGATGTCAAAAAATTTGGCTGCAGCATGACAGTTTTCATTTGACAAGTAATTGATCATGTTATAACATGTCATATATAGTGACAAAAATCCATTTAAAGTTATGACTTTTGATGTCTTTGCATAATGGTGAAAAAAGTATTCAATTTACAATGTGAAATAAATACAGTACAGCAAGCAAAATCCTCACATTTAAGCAGCTTTATCCTGAAAATATCTGTTTTAACTAGATAAACAACTTATATGATTATTTTATCTTTAAAGCTGTCAGAATGTTTTTTTGTTTTTTGTTTTTTGTTTTTTGTTTTTTTTTGCCAAAGCTGCTGTCCAGCTCTGCAAGCGAATGATTTCAGGTATGCTAGCACGGTTGTTTTGAATGCAGCTCAGCACCTTTTGTGTCTTGTCGTCACTCTAATTCCCTCTTTTAACCCTCTTTTGAATATATAACAGCAAAACTGCCTTTAAAATAAATGATTTTACCATTTCCCTGTGGTTTGACAACCCTATGTAACAAATGAAGCTTCTTATTTTTTAATTTTGACCAATATCATGTCTTATCTCAAACATGCCAACTGAGGGGTCTTAAAGCTGTTTAATATGACCTTTAAAGTATCTAAGAAGCTTTGGTATCTTAATAATTTGAGTGTAGGAACCCTGATATCATAACATTGTACAGTGGCTCCTTCATTATAACTCTGCACTCCACACCAGCTTTAATGTATTTTCTAAGTGTAAACTGCTTGTCTGTATGTGCTGGTGTCTTGATTTGTTTAAACACTTCTATGTTTGTGATTATATGTACAATATATGTATTTGCAATACATGTCTATCATCAAATACAGAGTTAAGACTGAATATTGTTTTTTCAAGCAACTTTTTATGCGTTAACTTTGACATTGATCCTTTTATGAGGAACTTAATCTTATGCTGAAGCTTGCTATCAGTTGTTTTCCAGGTTATTGTCTGTATTGTGTCTTTAAATGCCTCATGGAAATACTTTTGGAGAAAATACAATAAATTCTTGTCCAGATTTTGTTCTTTGTCTTGCCTGTCAATGTTAAGTTACAAACATATTAAAGGCAGTTTATTTTATTTTTTTTAATTATTTAGTAAATTTTAAGACTCACAGCATTTTGGTTGTTAAATTCCATGAGCTTCTTCCATTTATCTCAAAAGTGTCTATGAGAATTGCAAAGGGAAAGCCATTACTTTGTGGGAGCTGCACAAATTAAAAGGAAAAAAAATGTAAATGTTTTAAGGAACTTTTAAGGAAATGTCTGTTCATTGTTGCTTTCAGGTAAAAGAGAGAGAGAGAGAGAGAGAGAGAGAGAGAGAGAGAGAGAGAGAGAGAGAGAGAGAAGTTGAAGGACGTTTTGAGGTGACTGTGCTGCAACTCAATCTTGTCTGAGCTGTACTGCGGCGTGTCCACTTTACCTCCAGTCTGAAAGCAGCTTTGTTCTCCTGCTGCAGCTCAGCACGTCCCAAAGATGACCACACACTCTGCAGACGCAGCACCCAAACCCTGCAAACAACATGAACAGTAGATATTATTATATGTTCAATAACTAACTTCTGTACATTGACTAGGTTAAAACGTCAGGGGGTGAGCGAAGTACAGATGAAGCTGGTCTCTGTGAAAGTGACCAGACCTGCAACTAATTAATAGTATCTGAAAATAAATCATTGTATTTATTTGCACCTGCTGTTATATTACATGGTCACACAAATGTTTGAAAGGCAATTTCTTTTTAAGTTTTATTATTTCACAGCATCCTAACTAGCTAGTTAGCTAGGTGTAAAGACAATACAGCTCCATATCTTCAGCAAACTGTTCATCTTTGGTGACCCTACCAATACAGGACACTGGTTTCCATACAGTGTATGCTGAGCGTCCGACCTTGCCCTGTGACCTCTTCATTTCATTAAATGTGTTGACATATTGAACATCTCTCCTGGGTAGACTCATGAATGGGAAGGAGGGTGTATTATGAAGGGGGGATGTCTCCCAGCAGCTTCTAGTCCTGCTGTACGTGGAGACAAAGAGCGTCTGCTAATGTCAATGGAAACATGAACTAATTCCAGATCCTTGAAAGGTAAGATATTTTCTTGACGCATCTCACGTAATCTTTTTTGATATTTTATTTGCATGGGAAACTACATATTTTTCAAATCCACTTCAGCTAAGACATCACATCATATCTACTTCTCAAAGGTCAGCTAAGTTAAAATCCAAGTGTAATGAGCCTTCCTGCTGGTGTAATTAAATATTGGGTGGTTTTAAATGTAAAGGCAGACATAGAATGTCCTGTAAAACACACTAAGTTCTCTAAGGAATTAAATATTCTTTAAAAAAAAACAAAAAAAAACAAAAAAACAAAACAGCTCTGTCCTTTCATTTCATTTAATTACAGATATGTTTTGTTTAAAATGAGTGTGGCATTTGGAGCCTTTTCTGACATCAAACCATTATATCGTCTCAGTCTTGTACACTGTTTCAAAGTGGGTCCTATGAAGAAAATACTCAAATATATTTGAAATGAGTGAAAGTAACTATCTGCAAATCAGAAATTACACTCTGTTCTTATTAATTTTGAGAAATGCTTAAGACAAATATAAATGTATACTCTCAGTTATCTCATTTTCCCCATGAGAGCAGGAAGGAGGCTACAAATACATCCCAATCAAAAGCCGATTTTGAAGCCGATACTAATCATTTGTGGGTTAAAAAATATCTGATGGTATATTGCTATACATTTGTTCTTACATACATGTGTATTTTAAAAGGTGAACAATGCATTTAACTATCAGATATGTTATAAGAAAATTTAGCTCAGTAAATTTCTTCTACATCATCCTTGCCAATATATAAATCTAGCTAAATTTATGAGAGAATTCACGTCACACTAAAAATACAATATTAACATATATTAACATATACAGAAGGGTGATGTTCAGCAGTATGTCTTTGCTATGAGCTCAATATTTTTTTCTTTTGCCATCATTTTACCATTATGCAACTTCCCCTTGGGGATTAATAAAGTCTCTCTGTCTCTCCCTGACTCTCTATCTCATTTCCTCCTTAGTTGCAATTTGCTGAACGCCCAGCAGAGGTCAGCAATGTCACACATTAATGCAACAGAGCTGCAGTCGCTCCTGCTCTCCTTTCTGCAGCACTGCCTGAACAGCACAGGTGTACTGAGCCCACAGGTACCTCAGAACTACACCAGCCAGCAGGCCGTGCATCACCTGGCTGGACCCAGAAGTCACCCTCAGTCTCAGGGCATCATGTATATTCTTCTGGTCGTGGGTATGTTCAGCTTCTTCACATTTGGCATCATGCTCAGCTACATTCGCTCAAAGAAGTTGGAGAGCTCCCACGATCCCTACCATCAGTACATTGCCCAAGACTGGACCAAGGTGACGAGCCCGTCCAGGGCTGTCACTCAGGCGCTGCACAGGGTCGCTACCAGTAATGAAGACAGTGGCAAGGAGCCAGTCGTCATCTGCAACCCTTCAACACTGGAACTACCAGGCTAAAAACAGACAGATCAGTTGTGCAAAGATTTCCAGCAACACTGAAATGTTATAGGACAAGATTTTTTTTAATTACTCTAACTTTGAATGTCACATAGCAACCACATCTTGCAATGTTATTCTGTATTTTCAGATCTGTAATTTCACAGAAACTATTAGTGTCATAGAAATGTCCTGTGTCATAACCTGTGCTACTAACACATACTGTTTGCAGTCTTTTAAAGTAAAGATTATTTCTATTACAAGAACAATGTTTCTTCAATTGCGTCCCTTTCACTGAGCTGAACCAAAATCCTGTTCATCTGGAAAGTAACACTGTTAGCATATAACACTGTTAGCATACAGTAAAATTCATTAAGTAGTGCAGATGCTATTCACTTAAATTCAGTACCAAATTTTTTTTTTTTAAGTCTGAATGCCATCAACTGTTCTGTCTGTTGTGAAAAATAAATAAAACACTAACTTAAAATGATTGTTCTGTTCACTGAAAGCGCATGTTTTTGTGTTTTCATCTGAGTAAATTCTGAATCCATGAAATCAGTCCTTGTTTAGTCTTCTTAGGCTTAGTTACTGCGTTGGCTCTTTTTTTCTTCTCCTTCCTCCTCTCTCTCTCCTTTTGTCTCTCTCTTTCTTGGTTCTGTCTGTGCTGAGCAGCTCCTTTCTCTGCACGATCAACCTCACGGGACAAACTGAAATGAACCATTTGCATGTTGAGCATCGGTACAATGAGGTTGAAATTGTCAACCATCTTGTTAAGTTTCACCAGCTCCTCCTCTACAGATGCACACAGCTGCTCCCACTGGCTGTGCTCTTTGTGGGTCATGGGGTCACCCAGTCTGGCTCTCCCCTCCAGTAGCCTATCACGGATCCGAGCGGTGGTCTCTCGGATGTCGCGCTGTGTGATGATCCAGGGTGGCTGGTAGCCATTATCAGTGAGGATACGGTTAAGGTTGTGGGTCATAGGATCAGCATATGGATTGTGCTCAAACTTGTTGAGGGGCTTTCCAGCACCACTGAGGTTTCTGAAGTCTCCACGGGCCATGGACTCCTGGATCAGGTCCTCCACCAGCCTTTCCACAGCCTGGGTGAGCTTGATCTTGTGGCTGCGCTGACACATGTCCCTTTCTACCAGTGCTCCCTCTGCAGCTGCAGCCCTCTCATGCTCTCTCTGCCGGTAGTCTAAAACTTGCTCGGCTGCTCGGTCCACACAAATCTGTCGGTACTGACGTTCACGCTGGCTGGGTGTGCCAGAGCCCATACCCTCATAGCTAAGATAGTGTCTGTGTTGAACTGCAGTGCCTCTGGACTTTTCCTCATCGTCCACTTCCTTCTCTCCATCAGGTCTCTTGGTCTGGCTCTGATGTGCCAGCACAGCGCGGTAGGCCTCCTCAACCTGAGCAAACAGGGCAGCATCTGCAGTTGGAGCACCCGAATCTGGGTGATACAGCTTGGCCAGATGCAGGTAGGCCTCTTTCACCTGAGCAGGGCTGCTGTTTCCCTCAACAGGCAGCTGCAGCAGCCTGTAGCTCTCTTGGAGACCGCGGCTGATCTGAGGAACAGAGCTGAGTGTTCGGACCACCAGAGACCATCGAGATAGCATGAGTAGGAAACGGCCATGGCAGACATCACTGTGAGCAAGAAAGAGGTGTACAGTGCAACTCATTCTTGGCACATTCCTGTGGAGCAGAGACATAGTACAGTTCAGCACAGGAGGTAAAATGGTGTAAAATAACAATGGTGTAAAATAACAATATACAGGGTCAAAACCAAAACAGAGTTGGAATGGCAGCCACCTCTGCAGAACAGTAAATTTTCCCAGACTCTCTGTAAATGAAATGGAATTGGGTTATTAAACAATACTTATACGTTCATAGAGAAATATAACCAAATTTAAACATGACTTATGACAAACAAGGGTGAAGTAGAAGAATGAGGGAAGAATGAAGCCTATAAAAATATGTAATTTAATCCTCGTCAGAGCTTTTTTGATTAGCAAAAAAAAAAAAAAACNAAAAAAAAAAAAAAAGCAACACAGTGGTTTATAGATACTGAATTTATACGTTAGAATGTCAAAATTAGCTAGCAGAAAAATGATACTGTTTTCAAAATCTGCCGAGACGTTCGTGCTAGTCACCTGTTAACGTGGTCACTGATTAATCAGTAACACCGGCTAAATTAGCTAACTCCTAACAGAATCTTATCTCCGAGCAGCGACACTATTTGCACATCTTAAGTAAACATTTATTAGAAACAAAAAACTGAATGCAATATTGAGGACCAACCTGTTTAGGTCACACTTTTCCCTCAACAGTGACGAAAATTTAATGACCTACAACTTCAGATATGTAAGAAAATCAGGTCACATACACTGTAAAGAGGACATGTTTGTTGTTGTCACGTGACGTCTTCTTCTTCTCAGCGGAAAACGTCCTTGTTCCGTTGCACTATCGCCCCCTATTGCCGTAACAGCAAACCTATTCAAAAGCTATAACAAAGCGGCTTCGCTCTTTCCATTAATCCTGTGTGATTATGATAAACATAAACTTTTCAGATTTCCAGGAGAGTTTGTTTCTTCCACTGTGATTTTATAGCTATTTTTTCTTCTTCCTTTTGTCCTTTATGGTAAATGGCAAACAGCTTTGGGCACATTACCGCCGCCTTCTGGATGGGAAGTAAGAAACGTCATTAAGTTGTGTCTGATCACTTCATAAAATAAAACTTAAAAAAAAATCAAACAATTTTATCTTTAATTTTCTGTTTTACTATGTGAAATGCAATGTGGGTCTGTATATTTTAACTGATGATTTCTATCAAAATAGTAGAACAAATAAACAAACTGCTACTGCATTAATTTGTTTATGCAAAGTCAAAAGAAGGAGTTTAAAGTGCAGTGAGGCTGGATTAGGTATTGCATGCCTGCTGTCAAATTTATAGTTGATATATCCTACACCCACTTATCCTATTTTACATTTAGCCCTGTGGACTCACAATATATTTTTATTTTCTTTACTGTTCACTTATTACTGTATTACCTACTTATTGATGCTTGTTGTTGACTTGCCTTTGCCTTGCACTATCTTCCCTGTTGTTGTTTTTGTACTTGAACTATCCCCTTTGCTGATGTGACGCTGCAATTTCCCCACTGTGGACTAATAATGGATTATCTTATCTTATCCTATACAGGGCTGTGGGTAGCCTATCCCAGCGAGCGAAAGGCAGGGTATACCTTGGACAGGTTCCCAGTCCATCATATGGCTAGAGACAGATGAAGTCATTCGCACTCACATTCTCAAATACAGGCAATTTAGAGTCTCCAGTTCATCTAACCTGCATGTCTTTGAAGTTGTGAGGAAACCAGAGCACCTGGAGAAAATCTACACAGACAAAAGAGAACATACAAAGGCCCCAATCGTTTTTTGTAATATCTCTAACAGTTTAGTTTCTCAGGACTCTTATTGTATCCTACCAAACTGAAAAGGGCATTTACCTAAAGCACTATAGTCCTTTATCTAATTGTAGGCTAAACAAAGTCTGGGTGCACCTCTTGACAAGATAAATTTATGATAATATGTTAGATTAATGGGCTTTGAACATGATACAATCAAAAATTGTACCATTTTCAAAGTTTCAAATCAGGTTGTGACTTGAAAGATTTTTATGAAAAAATATTCTAACCTTCTCTACTATAGCTATGAGAAAAAACTCATGTGATAGAAAATGATACTCAAAGATGTCAAACAAGATCATCCCACTGGGTCTACTTTCAAAGTGCAGCATTTTGCTGTCTATATACAGTAGTATTACATCCTCATCACAGGAAATATCCTCCTTACACTGTCTCAGTGAAAACTGATCAATCAGAGAAAAATTAATGTCAAGAATGTGCATTTTCAAAAAAACAAAACAAGCACACATGCTGTGATATAAAATGTATTTATTATATCGACTTTAGTTTTCTACCCTTTTAATAATGAGAACAACAGAAATTCAGAGAAGTTCATTATTGATATAAAAATAGAAAATTAATGGCCCACTTTAAGTATAAAAACATGATTGTCATTCAGTGAAGTAAAAGTCAAACGTTGGTCTTTATTTATGTCATGATTCTTGTTTCAATCAGACATGAATCTCTTTTTCATGCAATCAAATGTCACTGTCACAATTAAATGGCCTGCACCCCCAACCAAGTTATCACAAATGTACTGTGTACAATGTGTGACATCTTTGTTATTATTACTAAAAAGCAAAGCATTAAAAAGTAAATATCATAGCAATTTTAAGAAAGGTCTCTATCTGGGACAGATATATTAACATGTGAATGTGTAATTTCCCTGATATAACTGTATAAAATCACTTTGGTCTCAACAGATGTTTGGTATAAAAAATGGATTTAACTATGGCAATTAGCTGTTTTTCTCAAGGTCTTTGATAAGATATGACTCCATTTTCACAAGAATATCATAGAAGGTCGTTTTGGCCTCATTGCTGGCTTGCAGGGGACCGCTGAAGAGCTCCCTCATCTGGTCCTGAGTGGTGCATAATTTCCTGATTGTACTGTAACATTCTTGACTGATAACACCGTGGTTGAGGAGCTCATCCAAAATTGGTGCGACGTTGCTCACTCTCTGCGTGAGCTGGACTCGGTGCTTATCCACGAAGTGCTTCTCTGAGGAGCGAGAGAAGGAAATGATATATGATGCAGTGTATAAAAATTACAAGGCTTGATATATTATTAGGCACACTTGAATGATCCAATACAATCTAATGTAACGTTCCTGCAACAACTCCAATTTTTTTGTGAAGCTTATAATGTTCCGTTTCTGTTTAGACTTTTCATAGCTGTGTTGAACTGGTCATTTTGAGGCCCTATTTTGCTGAATTGCCTTATTTTGAGAAGTATTTCTGAGGTTTTTTGTAGAAATGTAAAAGAAAGAGGACAAAATATTAGAGCTACCTTCAAATAAAACAGTCCAATACACCACCACTAACTACAGGTTCAGAAATACAGTGCTAAATTTATCACAGTGTTAATTTTTTTTTTTTTTTTTTCCAGGGCTGTTGTAACGGATTGCATTGGACTGTACAGGTTCTTTTCAAAGCAAGAGCCTGTAATTTGTGTTTTAAATGTTGTCACATTCAATGCTCAATACATACATTAGCAATTTTAAAGGACTTCTCATCCAAAGTCACAAAACTGAAGATGTTTGCTTTTACTAGTTCATTTCCACAGAAATAATACTTTGGATCAATGACTTTGGAAATCACTGATCACATTTGGGTCTGATAAAAACTGTCGAAGAGGAAATAAGTTAACAGGCATTAACTCATTGGACTGCATGGCTAAAGGACCATGTGTGTGGTTTTGTATGTCTGAGCCAATAAATATTATCTGCATACACATTACATTACTGAACCATGAAACTGCATCTTAGCTTTCATGTTGTTTGCCAGCTCCCATAATCTTACAAAACCAAATGATCAGGTGATACACACCTGGCAAAAATTCAATATTTCACCTGTTAACACATATGCATGATTGTAGAGGGCACAGTCATTTTAATTTCTCCATAAAAGTAGATTTCTCCTGGGACTATATCCCCTTGTGGAGAAACACATTTTCATGTTGGATCAGTTAAATTAAGTGACTTTGACAAAAGTTTGAATAGACATTTTGTTTGCTGTGATGGATTACTTTGATGAAGCACATTTCAAGTCTCTATAAGTTGATTTTTATAGCATACTGGAGTAAACTAAAACCAGTAGCTGTCTGGAAGGTAGGGAAAAGAACAATTCTAAAATGTACCACTCCAACAGTAGGTTTTAGAAAATGATAAGCAGTAATGTAATGTGTATGTGAGCTCAAACATGCAAAATCACCAGTATGGTCCTTTAATATCAACACTTACCAGTTGCCATGGTGTGTGAACCAGCTTCTCCAGATGAGGATCCTTAAGTTGTAAGACATATAGGAAAATTAAAATAGCACATTACAATAGGGTGTTTTTTTTTTTTTTTTTTTTTTTTTAATTGGGACAGTTAAGCTTTGCAGTGAATATCTTTCCAAGGAATACACAAAATAACCCCAAACCAATGCTCATGCATTGCTGAAAAAGCACCATATATATATATATATATATATAGAGAGAGAGAGAGAGAGNAGAGAGAGAGAGAGAGAGAGAGAGAGAGAGAGAGATATTAAAAGACCATAGTCAGTTTGATATAGTAAGGACACCTGCACAAACCGATACAATCCAATACAACAGTTCTGCAATAAAGCCCTTCTCTGAAGATTATGACATTCTTTTTTTAAAATTCTGTTTCAGAGAGGTGTTGATTCCTCTAAGGTGGGAGCCATATATGTTGTTTTGAATCACATTATTTCCCATATTTTGCCCACCTTTCTTTTATCAGTTAGGATTGATTAAATATTAGGAAGAGTTCTCAAAATAATCTAATCTAATACAACACACCACCACTAGCTACAGCCTCAAGCCTTAACACAGAATTAAATCAAAACTTCTCTGACACTATGTCAACAATAAAATTATAATTTTTGTAGCAGTGTTGTACTGGATTGGTTGGTTCTGCTCCAGTTTATCAGATCACCCAGTTAACATGTAACTACTAGATAGATAATAAACATCTGACTTCATTTCATTAAAATCTATTCTGACAATATTAGGCTCAGTTCCCAAAATTAATCTGAGGGAAAATTGATTAGGAAAAAAGAAAAAAGTTCGTGAAAAAAAAAAAATCACAAAATTACTCACTGCCATTGGAGCCAGGTGCACTTGTTTCTTTGACTGGAAAAAAATAAAGAGAAATAATATTAATTATAATTTAAAAAGTGTGATGGACTTTTTTTTTTATTAAACTGGATAACAGAAGATAGGAGGACTAATAATTCTGGTGTTCTTGCTTCATCAAAACATTATTACTGAATCCTAATGATGTCAAAATAAAAAAAAAACCCAGATGATGTAATTAATGCTGCAGAAAAAAACAAAAAGAAACTCCTGTAGACTTTAATCAATCACAGGCCTTACAAGGGTTGATTGATAAGTTCTGAGGCCTATCACATAAAACTCAGAGTTGTGGCAATAAAACATTTATCGATAAAAATAACAATTATAATTGTTCATAATTTATGAACAATTATATGTTCATAAAATTATGAACATAATTGAAAGCTATATCCTGTATTTAAATATATTGTAACGGACTAAAATAGTTCAGTGGCTGTTCTATGTTGCTACGTGGTATGGCAACGTATTACGGGAATTCTAATGTCCGAGTACCGTGAATGCACCAGAGCAGTGAGTGAACTGGGTAGAGAGAGAGAGAGGCGGATTTGACAGACACGGACAAGATACGGTGTGGGCTGTGACCTACAGTAAACCCTTTCTTTTGTTCTGGTTGTTAATAAAAGCTAAACAGACGCCTCAGAGTGCTTCTCTGAGAGACGTTAGAACATGTACGAGTTTTTTTCCCTGGATCGCAAAATGCAAAACATTTTTTTATCATTACATGATTTTTCCTCTGATATATATAAGAAAACATCTTGAGTATTATTATTATTATTATTATTATTATTATTATTATTATCATTATTATTATTATTATGATCTTTTTATTTATTTAATCATTAAATCAGCCTTAAGTGCTTAACATGAAGCACTGCGGGTGCTTCCTGTTAAGTAATTTCTTGAAAGTGAAAGTAAAAGACTCGGGTAAACATTAACCCATTATTTATAAACTTTACATTTCAGTATTTTGACCTGAAATCCGCCTTTTTTCAGTTAATCACTGTAAATAATTGTTAATTGATTACAAACAGGCTCTTATGATTCCATTTTCTGCAGCCTGATGATCGTTTTTGTTGCACTAACGATTCGATCGTTTTACCGAGTCTGTCTGCCTCGTCGTTGCAGACTATAATTCTGAGAATTTTCTCAGCCACGGTAACAGCTCCGGGTTCCTTGAAGGCGGAAACCATCACGTCTGCAATCTCCCAGTACTTTTTACCGTCCACCTGGTTGCGTCTGATCCGCGGCTCCTCTTCGCGGTTCCGCAGCTCGCAACAGAATTGATCAAACTTGTCTTTAGTCAGGTCCGCCAGTGTGTCTGATAAAGCCCTTTTAATGGGTTTGGACGCCATTTCTCAGCAAGAATGATCAGAGAGAAACGTTCTGATGGTCCGTATTCTTCTGCGAGCTGAGACGTAACGCCTGCTGCCTGTATAGGAATGTTTAAGGGACGTGTTGCCTTCAAATGCTGTTGGAAAAAGTCAACTGTGTCTGTAATATCACTATTATTATTATTATTATTATTATTAATGTTGTCGGTGTTGTTTATTTTAAAACAGTATTGAGGTGTCCATTTGGTTGGTCGTTTGGGACTCCTAATCAAAATATCTGTTTCCTGTCTTTCTCTCCACTTGCTTACCCAGTAAAGGCAGCAATAAAAGAAAACGCCTAAAAATGAATTGAAAAATATTTTTAGTTTTAAACTGTTACCTCTTGCTATTTAATCAATGTATGTTGCTGTCATGTCGACCTTCATCGCTCAGTGGCAAAGAATATTGCCACTGAGAACTGTAAACCATTGGCGGGTGTGCTTATTTTAATGAAAATAGCCAAAACCACCCAATGTAGTGAGAGACTGCCAGTATAGCCTATATTTATTACCTATTCAGGTATAATCTTGGGGGGGAAAAAAGTCTCCTTTTTTTCTTTTCGATATAATATTCCAGGTTGGATTTTATTTAAATTACTGACATTTTTGTTCGTCCTGTCTACTCACTTAGGCCACTGTTCACATCTAAGTTAGCAATTAGACTGTTAAATTTCCAAAAACACCTAAACGTAACGCCTTTGCTGTACTGTATTTCTCTTTCCGGATGAACCGACTTTCCGGATGCACAATTAATTTTAAACCGCGAAAACAGCTGCTGCTGGCTCTCCCACTGTGAGCTGGAGAAAGAGAAACTTCTTGAAAGGCGAAAACCAGTTCATCCTCTGAGAGACTGTATAAAATGAAAACGATCGGACAGGCTTTAGTGGACATGTTGGACGATCTAAGTCAGCCCCAGTTTGAGAAATTCTGCAGCCAGCTGCAGGACCGTCAAAAGGAGCCGCGGGTCCGGCGCAACTCTGTGGAGGGTAAAAGCCGTTTAGAGATCGCAGACTTGATGATTTCAACTTTCACACAATCGAAAGCTTCTAAAGTGGCTCTGCAGATATTGAGACAGATCAGCTGCAACCAGGCTGCACTCGGTGAGATATACTGATATCTACTAAATAAACATTTAAATAAATAAATAAATTTATTACAAGATATGAAGACAAACAGGCTCATCCCTCCCGTGATAATCAACTACAAAGTAAACTTTAGTTTGAAGAATTTTGGGCTTAAACACCTCAAGAACTAAAATTACGAGAAAGTAGACGAAGTTTTGGCAACTTTCGAAACCACTGTTCACAGAGATAATAGCCTTGATTTCTATATTAATAGATAATTAAAATTTCAAAAATAATTAAAATAAAAAGAATCGATAATAATACATTTATTGATACGATAATAATATAATAAATCTCGAATATAGAATGTAAAGATATAACAAATATAATATTGATTATGCTTTTCTACATCGAAAATCACAGCTGTCATCACTGCATAAAATCTACCAAAACTCTAGGTGTTGGAAGAGGGGCGGCTCTAGAGCTAGTGTAAGGTCCAGCGCTTAGCCCAGATCTCCACTGGAAAATCCAGGCATGAGGTAGCTTTGGTTATCAACCAATGCAAATGGCTTTGGTAGATTGCCAAACCTATTTTATATATACCAAAGCTAAATATAAATTTTGAGAAATGCTTAAGAAATGTAACAAATCATGTTACATCTTTTNATACCAAAGCTAAATATAAATTTTGAGAAATGCTTAAGAAATGTAACAAATCATGTTACATCTTTTTGCAAGTTACATGAGGGTATAAAAAAAATCTTTTTAACCAAAATAACATAATAAATCTGATTACAAAATAAATACAGGACAATAACAGAAATGAATAAATAAAAGAAGGCTATAGTATTTTATTCATTCATTTCTGTATTTATTTACAATGTTGATGGATGGATGGATGGATGGATGGACTCATACTTCATTGCCTGCATATTTCAGTATTTGATCTCTAAACAAATAATTAAACAGAGAAATAAGGTCTGCTGCCATTGACACAATATTGAGAAGTTATAAGGTCACATGACCTTCTGGTTACATACTCATATTGGTCAGCAAAATAGATAGCATTATCCACTGGTACATAATAATAGCAGTTCTTGTCTTTATCCTGCCTTGACTTGGTACACGATAGTCTACCGTAACTTTCTGAAAGGCAAAGAAAGTAAGGAGTCAAAGTCAAGCAGCCAGCGTAATCAAGCAAGACCTTCAGCTGCTGGTGCCAGGAAACCTGCTGCTGGTATCAGCATGACTGCTGCTGGTGCCAGGAAACCTGTGGCTGGTGCCAGGAAGACTGCTGCTGGTGCCAGGAAACCTGCGAGTGGTGCCAGGAAACCTGCAGCTGGTGCCAGGATGACTGCTGCTGGTGCCAGGAAACCTGCAGCTTGTGCCAGGAAGACTGCTGCTGGTGCCAGGAAACCTGCTGCTGTTGCCAGAATGACTGCTGCTGGTGCCAGGAAACCTACGGCTGGTGCCAGGAAACCTGCAGCTGGTGCCAAGATGACTGCTACTGGTGCCAGAATGACTGCTGCTGGTGCCAGGAAACCTGCAGCTGGTGCCAGGAAACCTGCTGCTGGTACCAGCATGACTGCTGCTGATGCCAGGAAACCTGTGGCTGGTGCCAGGAAACCTGCTGCTGGTACCAGCATGACTGCTGCTGATGCCAGGAAACCTGTGGCTGGTGCCGGGAAGCCTGCTGCTGGTACCAGCATGACTGCTGCTGATGCCAGGAAACCTGTGGCTGGTGCCAGGAAACCTGCTGCTGGTACCAGCATGACTGCTGCTGATGCCAGGAAACCTGTGGCTGGTGCCGGGAAGACTGCTGCTGGTGCCAGGAAACCTGCGGCTGGTGCCAGGAAACCTGCAGCTGGTGCCAAGATGACTGCTGCTGGTGCCAGAATGACTGCTGCTGGTACCAGGATGACTGCTGCTGGTACCAGGATGACTACTGCTGGTACCAGGATGACTGCTGCTGGTGCCAGGAAATATGCTGCTGGTGCTAGGATGACTGCTGCTGGTACCAGGATGACTGTTGATACCAGGATGACTGTGCTGGTACCAGGATGACTACTGCTGGTACCAGGATGACTGCTGCTGGTGCCAGGAAACCTGCTGCTGGTACCAGGATGACTACTGCTGGTACCAGGATGACTGCTGCTGGTGCCAGGAAACCTGCTACTGGTACCAGGATGACTGCTGCTGGTACCAGGAAACCTGCTGCTGGTGCCAGGATGGCTGCTGCTAGTGCCAAGAAACCTGCTACTGGTACCAGGATGACTGCTGCTGGTACCAGGAAACCTGCTGCTGGTGCCAGGATGGCTGCTGCTAGTGCCAAGAAACCTGCTACTGGTACCAGGATGACTGCTGCTGGTACCAGGAAACCTGCTGCTGGTGCCAGGATGGCTGCTGCTAGTGCCAAGAAACCTGCTACTGGTACCAGGATGACTGCTGCTGGTACCAGGAAACCTGCTGCTGGTGCCAGGATGACTGCTGCTAGTGCCAGAAAACCTGAACCTGCTACTGGTACTAGGATGACTGCTGCTGGTGCCAGGAAACCTGCTGATGGTGCCAGGATGAGTGCTGCTGGTACTAGGATGACTGCTGCTGGTACCAGAAAGATTGCTGCTGGTGCTAGGATGATTGCTGCTGGTACCAGCATGACTGCTGCTGGTACCAGAAACACTGCTGCTGGTGCCAGGATGATTGCTGCTGATTCCAGGAAACCTGCTGCTGGTACCAGAAAGACTGCTGCTTGTGCCAGAAGGACTATCACTGCCACCAGCAGGTCTTCCACCAGCTATGCCAACCATGCAGCCAGCAAGACACGACCCAAAGAGAAAGTGGTCCAATGCACCAAAGCTCCTGCCAAGAGATCCTCACTGTAAGTACTGCTCATCTGTGTAAGCTGTGTCCTGTGTATGTGGTGTACTTGAAGGTCTTAAAAGCCTCCGGGGTCTATGCCTGCTTTAGTAATAATACACACCTGAAACCTTGCTGTATAGCATCTGTAGTGTCACTGGATATTCTAAGTGGATATTAAAGGACCATACCACCCATTTTGCATGTTTGAGCAAAATGGGTGGTACACATAAGGTTACTGGCAAATCATTTCCTGAATGGTGAGTTAATTTTTTTCTTCCTCCTTCCAGTCTGCCACTGGTTTAATTTCATTCTGTTTCGCTATTAAAATCAACTTGTTGATACTTGAAACGTTCTTATCCTATTTTTCCTTGGATTATTGTGAGTTATTGTGCTATTTTTCTTTTAAAAACATGACATGTAGCTAATTTGTTGATGCATGTTTATTCCTGCCCTGTTTCATTCTAGTTTTCCTCTACTTTCCTCCCCAGGCCTGCACGGAGGGAACCAAAAAAGAACAGGAGATATATGCCATTCAGACGCCCATCTGTAAACACCTGTCCTTGTCCCCTCAGATGTCACCATTGTCCCCTCTGGTATTATATAGCAATGTCTAAGGGGCAGGAGTGAAAATGAAATAGGGCCTTAGTCTCAAGGCACAAAGTGTCACTTTTCACTTTTTTTGAATTTAATTTAAACCCTCAGGATAAAGCTAATTATTATCCCAAAACTTGCTGTACTCTTTTACCTGTTGTGTACTCTTTTACCTATCAAGCACTGTGAAAGTAGCATATAAATACTGTATATGTGGTTGAATATATGTGGTTCAAATAGATGTGGTTGATGTGCAAAAACATCTAAAGAACTGTGTTATTTCCACAAAATTATTCCATCCATTAAAGGCAGTGGAGTTCCTCTGTGCACAGCCTACAAAGAGTGGACCTTCCAAGGTGCTGATGAAAGCAGGATCACAGAACGACCATTTCAAGAGTTAATCACCACACACCAGGAGGCCCATACTTCTTTATCGTTAAATCACAAGTGCAATGAGTGCAAACAATGCATTTCACCACAAGATTCTTCAGGTTCCATCCATCAGCGCAACACCAATCACCACACACCAGGAGGCCCATACTTCTTGCTCATCAATATACAGTACTCTCATGTTTCCCATAGTAAAAATGTGGAACAGAACCAAATGCATTAGCCAAGTCTAAGAATAACATGTCGCTCTGTTCTCTCTCTCTTTGCTGACTGAATTTGTTGCCAGATCATACCTATATGTTCCAAGCAACCAGAGAAACCTGGAACACCTGCTTTTTGAAGTATCAATTAACCTGTTCTTTTCTAGATAGCTGTAATGTAATTTAATTAGAAGCCCTTCCTTCCATAACATATCATAAGCTTTATCTGTGTCAAAAAATACTGTAGCCACTGTCTCTTTTGGGCGCTTTTTCTTATTTCATACTCCAAGTACATTACTAGGTCCATTGTACCTCTTCCTTTTCTCAACCCACTTTGATACTTTGCTACCATATCTCTTTTATCTAAATATAACAATCTTTACCATCCGCTCCATAATCTTACATACATGTGAGGTCAAAGCAATTGGTCTATAGTTTGTTGGATTATTTGCATCTTTCCCTGGCTTCCTTAGAGGCACAATTATCACTTCTTTCCAGCTTACTGGAATTCTTCCTTGTTCCTGTACTTCATTATACTGTATAATGTCAACATTAGCATATCTCCTCTTTCCCTGGAGCTGTCATCTCAGATTTTGCAAGTGCCCTCTTTATGGTAAATGATACACTTTGATCATCTTCTACAATTTCCTTTCTCCATAAAGTCTCCAAGTTGTCTGATTTTGTTTTCTCCCTGTTCTTTCTTCCCTTCTCATCTAAATTCTGCAAACTACGTACCATGACAAAAGTGTTTGCCATTAATTCAGCTTTTTCCTGATTAGTTATTGCTATGACATTTCTAACAGGTTTTGACAGAAACTCCTTTCTCTTCTGATTTGTCCCATCCTTTATCCCCATATTGCCCCTGGCATTTCATAAGTGAACTACAGTATTCTCTTCAGTATGTTCTTTATGCTTGTCTTATTGTCCCCCTATTGCTTGGGCTTGCTTATTGTGTTAAACATTGGAAATTATGAGTTTGCTTCAAAAATTTAAATTTCTCCACTGCTTCCTTATTCCCTCCCTCTTTTCCCTTGACTTTTACGTATGAGACAGCTGATCTTATTCCCATTCTTATATCATTAGCTAACATTTCTATGTCACTATTATCATTAAGTCAAATATTTATCACTTTCCTCTTGAAATTTCTTCCACTTCCCTTTTGCAAATATCCATTTACCACTTCCTGCTTCCAGTTGGACTAATATTTACTTTAGCCTACATAAAATTGGGTAATGGTCAGCCATAGTTCCTTCTTGAAAAACTTTCGAATTACAAATTGGTGACACCAGAGGGCTGTACCACGAAGCGAGATTAGTGGGTTAGCGAGGTATGTTGAGCCTAAAGCCAGGGTTTTCAGTACCACGAAGGTGGCTCTCTTTTAACCTGGCTGGATCACCATGGTAAGTCATGCTGCAGACATAACCTGGTTGGACCAGGTTTTGTTCAGAGTTTAGGCTTGAAATCGACTATTTTGCGTCACCCTTTGCAATTGTCGAGCTGTGCGTTAGGAATGCTACCGAAAGGAACCGTGAGTTAAAGTAGCGCAAATTGTATGCATAACAATCACTAGTTTTTGACCAAATCAAAGTGAAATTATATACATTTATATATATGGCCCGGGAACAACACAAACATAAAATATGTCTGTGGTGGTGTACATACATATAGAGATATATACATACACATACACACCACCACAATTTATGTTTGTGGTGTTCCCGGGCCATTTGCCCACACTCGCTATAAAAAGAAGCCTTCTATAAAATCGCAGGTAACATAATAGTTCACTATATTATGAATCCGTATGACGTTTACATTAATAGTATACTACATCATGAATCAGTTTATTAATTTACATTAAATTAGCATAGTATACGGTGTACAGCTAATAGAACGCCGATTAAAAATTTGATTAGGTCGACAAATAGAATTAATTTCACTTTGATTTTAGTCAAAAACTGGTTGTTATGTATCCTACATGGACAGTGTTAGACCTAAATGCAGTTCTTAGTATAATATTTAAATCTGCNGTTATGTATCCTACATGGACAGTGTTAGACCTAAATGCAGTTCTTAGTATAATATTTAAATCTGCATCAAGTTTAAAGTGTCAGAGCTGTAGAATGTGCAGCATCACGTTAGGAATAAATGGTGGGCAGTGAGATGCATTGAGTGGCAAATTACATAAAACTTACCATAAAGTATCAGCACCTTTCTGCCAGCATTCCTCCCTAGCCTTATTCGCAGCAACGGTGTTGCTTTTAGCAGTTATGATGTGTTTGAAATCTTCATAACGCTGCATAACTTTGCTCCTCCTGACTGAAATAAACAGCTCTGATTGGTCCATTTTGTCCGGTAGTAGAGGTAAATGATGGCCGACACGCCCCCTTTACCTGCGTGAAGTTGGCCCCCCACCTAACGCAAAACTCCGGGAAAATAGTGTCATTCGTTTGTGCTGTCATTTTTTTATATTAAAAGTTTTATTATAGGCGATGACGTCACCAGCCCCCTACCTGCTCCAAATTGACCCAAAATGATCTCGATCGTTTGTGCTGGTTTGTGCCGTTAAAAGTTTTGTTTGTGCTGCTACATGAGTGATATGTGTCATGGATGTTTGTGCGGCAACTTGGAGTCCAGAACAAATTTCCCTATGGGGACAGCAAATTATATTCTTTTCTATCATTTCTTTGATATTAAAAGTTTTATTATAGGCGGTGACGTCACCAGCCTGGACCGGTCGGACTGGCATGTTCTTCGCCCATTCGGCCGGTGGCTCGGCCAGAGGACCGAACCACTTTTGCGGGGGGCGGGGAATACACAAAAAGAGGACAGCAGGCATAAACAGATCTTCCCAAGGAATATGCAGTTTTGTGTTATTATAAATGTCACTTTATAGTTTGCCATAATATCAAGATAAGACACCAAATTTGCATTTTATATTCTCAGCTTTACATAGCCCTGCACTGAGTACCCTGGGTAGTCAGTGCCACCATTATCAACGCCCCTTGGCGGTAAAACATGCAAGAAAGCTAAAAATACACCTGCGGAAGAAAAGAAGAATAGTAGTATATTGGAAGAAAAATTTAATTGTCNAAAGCTAAAAATACACCTGCGGAAGAAAAGAAGAATAGTAGTATATTGGAAGAAAAATTTAATTGTCTCTACAGTTTTTACGACGCGTTCCAAAAATCAGATTTCTGGCCAATGTAAGTGGAGTGTTTTAGCACTGTGAGTTAATACAATCTAGACTGTCAATGTATATTTAACATAACACATTGCTAACTGAATATTTCTAATGTAGTGCAGTGCCAAACAAATAACATTTGCACATTTGAAGGAATATTCAGTTAGATGCACAAAAGATCTAGATTAANAAACAAATAACATTTGCACATTTGAAGGAATATTCAGTTAGATGCACAAAAGATCTAGATTAAAATTCTGTGTTAGTTGATTTACTGCAGAGCATTTTAGTTATATCAGTTTATCAGATGACAGGAAATGAATTTGGGTCAATTCTGAGCCACGTTGAGCATCATATATAAATTTTGAATATGTTGTGCATCTAGTGGTCAACATAGTTAATAAACGAAAACATTTTTATACAGCTCACAAAACATACAATATATTGTAATTGGTTGAAAAATAGAGGCCAGAATTATTCAAGTGACCAATGCTAATTACATTTTTTTTCCCCTTAAACTAGATGCCCAAAAAAGCATCAGTAGACAGTGATTCCATTGTCACAGTCCTCTGCTCATCGAAAGAGGCCATACTCAGAACTGGCAACATAGCCACTCCTAATGCTGCTGTTTGGACAGAGCTGAGTGAGCAGCTAGGACACAAGATCACTGCAAAGGCCCTGTACACTTTTGTTAAACAGACACAACATCTGGTCTGCTTTAGGGTTTAATTATCAGAAAAGTGATCCTGAAACAAGTGAAGCCAGTGATGACACAGATTTTGAGTCAGGTTCCCTTTCTCCCACACTAAAAGGCTACAAGACCTTTCAGCTTGAAGTTCCATTTGAGAAATGGATTGAATTTATCCCTGAAAAGGTCGAGTACAAAAGCAAGTTTTCTGGAACACAAAAAAGGGAATATACAATTCTGAAGCCTGGTACCTGGACTCATGTCATAAACAATCATATTTGGAAAGAGGTAAAAAGTCCTTGCACCTTTGTATTTAAAAGAGCCAAGGTCTATCCATCAGCCCCTTGTAAATATATTGACATCAGAGGCTACTNTTTAAAAGAGCCAAGGTCTATCCATCAGCCCCTTGTAAATATATTGACATCAGAGGCTACTGTAAAAAGTGTCACGGCCACCTTTACATGAAATGTGACAGAGAGCCTCCAATGAACAGCCCAATGGTGCTCAAGTGTTTCATGACAAACACTGATGACTCCCTGCACACTGGCTGCTCCAAACATCCCATGTCTGGAAACTTGCGTCTGCAGATAGCCAAAGATCTGTGTGAGGGTAGAATGGAACCCCATGTGTGGGGGCATCAGAGGCAACAAAGCTGATGGATTTTGGAGATCCTGAGCCAAGCCATCTGCCTAATTTGGCCACCCTGCGCAAAGCAAAGCAAGAGAGAAATGCTTTAGAATTAGAAGACAAGGATCCCATTTTGTCACCTGCAGTTGCTGAAATACAGTGCACCTCACAGTGGTAGTATTAAAGACATTGGACTGGACAAGTTTTTCTGTCACTATTGGAGTCAAACACAAATGCATATGTACAGGTCATTATCAAAGAAATCTCACCCTGAGGTGTGTTTTGATGCAACTGGCTCAGTAGTGAGGAAACTGGTGAGACCGAATGGCTCGTCTGGCTATATCTTCTTATATCAGGGCATTCTGACAGGGGATAGCAGCTCAAGTGTCCCAGTGATGCAAATGCTGTCAGAGAGATATGATGTTAATGCAATCATACAATGGCTGACAGAATGGATTCATGCAGGTGCACTATTCCAAAAGAGGTTGTTTGTGATTTTTCTCTGGCTTTGCTTGGAGCTCTAGTTAAGGCTTTTACTCCTCATC